>JUFY01035869.1:0-48637 GCA_001855655.1 Leptopilina clavipes
CAGTGTTATTATGATAGCATCGAGGAAAAAACATTTGTTTTTAAGTTTTTAATTATCTTAATTTTTATTTACCTTATTCATTTATTAAAAAAAAATGGAAGAATATAAGACGAATGAGGTAATTAATTTCATATTAAGTTAAATAAGTTGTTTAAATGGTTTGTATTTAACAAATTCATTATTTTAAGGTTATGATACTCAACAAACATTGTAAGTTTCATACTTAAAATTTTTAATGCTTACCTGTATTTATTTCACTGTATAATGAATTTAAAATTATTAATATTATTTTTTTATTAAAAATCTTTATACACGCGCTGCAAAACCATTTCTGCAAACATTAGCTTATTCACAATAGAAACTGCCTTTCAACACTTTTCTCGTAATAGTATTACTTTTTAATTAAAAAATATAAGTACAAACATGTTTACAAATATTTTATTTATTAACTAATTATTATTTATGTTTCACAACATTATATATTTCGCTAATGACGATTTTTCTAATAAAAAATTCAAATAATCCCGCCATAAAAACAATTTTCTAACTTAATTTCCAACTTAGAAAACTCATTTCTATCTTAGGAAACTGTTACACGACGGAAACATACTCGGAATCGGGGAGGTGTACAAGCGCCTTTAGACATTCTGAATGGTTTGAGTTAAATTTTGTAAAATATATTGTAATATTTTAGAAAAAAAATAGGTGAAATGGCGAAAAAAATTTTTCCCAAAGAAGGTTTTAACCTTTCGTAAGTACATACACATATTTTTTTATTTTATTATGTTACTGTTTTCTATTTGTAAAATAATGTCAGGTACTATTTTAGGAATAATATTTTTTTATAATTTGCAAAAACTTGTTATAAATTCAGCTTTTTTATATTATAAGTGAGTTGTTGTTGTCTTCATTTTATGATTGGAGATTATTTTGCTTTGTATCATATATATGTGTGCTACATATGATTTCTTTTAGCATAACCTCAAACATACTTGATAAACGCCTTAAGAAAATCTGCTCATAAATGAAAAAATTGCTAGATGTGTTTAAATTTTTCAAATTGTTATTACAATTCTAATGTAAATTAACTGTTACTTATTTATTCACTAGCGAAATATTGTCAACCGAAGGTTTTTATTTTGATATCAATGACGAAATTACTGATAATGACGAACCCGAGTATACAGACAAGATTTACATGTCACATGATGATATGATCAAATTTTTATACCTGGATGACGTAAATAATGAGGAAACGAATGAACATGAAATACACTCACCATTAGGGGTAAATTTTAATAAATTAAGGGCACATATGACTGATATTCTAGGAAATGGAATGGTGAGTAAAGTACTGGTGGTCAGTACATTACGAACAAATATTAATTAAATAATTACTACTTTTACAGTCATTGTCAAAAAACAACGAAGACTTTTAATTATTACAGGTAATGAAATTTATAAGGAGAGAAGGAGTGGGGAAGGAAATGGATGAAAACGCCCAAGTAACGGCAAAATACATGGGATATTTCGAAGATCAAGATGAACCTTTTGACGCATCTTATAATCATGAGGTTCCAAATAATTTACAACTAGGTAATGAAGTTTTAATTCCTGGACTTGAAATTGCTCTTCGGTCAATGAAGAAACACGAAATATCAATATTCATCATTAAACCTGAATATGCTTTTGGAAAAGCTGGTTGTCCCCCTCGTATTCCTCCTAATCAGGAGGTTTTATTTTTGATCCATATAATTGATTTCAAAGCTGATGATTTTTCCATTTCTTTTAATAAATTATCCATTGACGAAAGAAAAGCCTTCATTCTCGCTGAGAAAAGAGCAAATGATTTAATTGCAAAAGCCACTGAATATTTTACCAAGGGAAAATTAAATCAAGCAATAAAACAGTATGTTAAATTAAATATTTTTTTTTTTTTTTACTAAATTACGCAGGGAATAATAATTTATATGTACTTAAAATGCTTTCAGTTATAATAATGCTGCAAAAATTCTCGAATTTGCCCATTTAATGAACGACGAGGAGGAAATCAAACAGAAACAATTATTGACAAGAGTTTTTGGAAATTTGGCAGTTTGTTTTAATAAAGAAAATAAGCCCCGCTGTGCATGTTCGGCAATTAATCAAATTCCGATACCAAATGCCAAATCTTATTTTCAGTAAGTTTTTTTATTGTTACTCTTTACGGAATTCTGTTGTTTTTAAGCATAGTAATTAATTTCAGTCATGGACGAGCTCTCATCCGTTTGGGAGAATTCAAAAGAGCAACTAAGGAGCTGAATAGCTCGAAAAAATTAGATCCGAATAACAAAATGGTTGCTGATGAAATAAAATTAGTAAGTTTTGTTTCATTCTTAAAGAATTTTAAGGGAAGCATCCCTGAATCTTCCACTGGAACATTTAGGGATTCTTCCCTAAAGCTTTTGCGGAAGCTTCCCTCGATATTCCGGCGGAAACTTCCTATGAGGCGGACATTTTAAGCTTCAAGGAAGCTTCCCTTAAACTTTCAAAGGAAGATTAGGAAGTTTCCACTGGAAGCTTTCGGGAGGATCACTACTGGTTTTCCTATTTTTCCTTACAGGTAAACCATTTGGAGTCGAAGTATAACTCATTGGCAAAATGTTTAAACGACAATAGTTACATAATTACCGGTGAATCGAAAGTGAGTTTAGAATTCATAAACGCTGCTAAGGAACTCTGTGAAACGTTAAAAAAGGATAATAATGTGATGAGGATAATTTTGTCCTGTGATTTAACTATAGATGAGAAATCTTTTCTTGCCGATTTAACTGCAAACTACAGATTATTATTGGTTCATCATAAGAGATATGATAACGAAGTGGTTTTCATTGCCAAGCCGAATTATTAAAATTAAAATGTTTCAATTGTCCTAAAAGGATGAGAGGACAACTAAATTCTAACAGAATCACAATCAAGTTCTGATGATCGCCTAATTTGTGAATCGGTTATTAAAATATTGCAATTTGCAATAAGTTTAATGACCTGACGTGAGAATTATTATAAGATTATCATTGACAACAAACAAGTGTAATATGCTATTGTCAATATGTCAAAGTTTTTTTGTCAATCATCAATAAGTGAATATTTTTTTACTCTTTCATAAGTAAAGTAATTTTGACAAATAAATAAGTAATATTTTTTTTACTTTTTTATAAGTAAAGTAATTTTTACACATAAATAAGTGATATTTTTGTATCAATAAAGACATCAATAAATAAAGAAGATAAAAAAATTTGATTTTAGATTTATTTAAGTATCATGATTGACTATTTCATCACATACTTGTAGTGCTTGGGGTATTTTTTTAAGGCACATATACTGGCGTTGCGCTGTGTATTAAATTTAAAATTGTAATATATGAAATTATATTAATTTCATTAATATTAATATTAATCTGTAGTTTGCAGTTAATAATATATAATTAATGCGATAAAATAATATAAATGATTCTCTATTTTATAAGACGATTTAAACCTGACTTTAAAAGAAGGTAAAATCTATCATTTCATATCATATATTTAAGTCCATAACAATAAACTTCCTTTTTCTCAATAAAAATTATCCGTAAGTGTGTAAAATTGAATTATAACTTCTCAAGAAATATAAAACAGTTATAAATTGTCATTCCACTTACTTCATCATCTAATATGAAGTAAAACAATAATAGATTGTAGAATAAGTACGTACTAAATAACTTCCAGAATTCGCATCCAATATTTAGCAAATAGGATAAAAATTTCAAAAATGAGAATTTAAGTTCAAAAAAAATTAATTTACCAAACACAATTATTTTAAACAATTCTTTGTTATATCTATATTATATGAATCTAAACCTTTTTCCAGTTATATGAACTTATTCTAGAAATAGAAAAATAGATATATAGAATTACATGACTAGATCATTACGTCTAGGAAAAAATAATGATATAAATTGTTATCAATCACGCGATTTGCAGAGTACAAAAGATCTTTAAATTTTTTCTCGAACTTCAGTAAATTCTATATTGTTATTCAAGATGAGATTGTTCATATTGATGCAAATTTTTGCAGGTAAAAGATTGCGTATATAAATAAAAAATTTTTAATAAATGTATTTTTTTTAATAAAAAAAATTAACTTTGAATTTGTTTTGAAAGGTTCTTTTTTATTTACAACAAAGGCTGATAGTATATTAGCGAATTTACAACCTGATTCTTCGGATGCTTCACTCGAGCAAGGAATTTTGAATGTTTTGGTTAACACCGCAGTATTGATACCAGATGATCGGGGGATATTATCAGGCATTCTGGATCCAATAGTAGTACCTGAGAAAGATATAAGTTTTCAACTATATACAAAATCTAATAGTGACGAACCCTATAAGTTGATGTTCAATGATTCGGAGAATTTGAAGCAGTCTGCATTTAATTCTTCATTTCCAACGAAAATAATCATTCATGGTTGGACCGATAGTTCGATGACTAATTGGCTTCGAGAAATTCGAGCAAATTACTTGAATACAGGCGACTTTAATGTTATTTTAATTAATTGGCTTGCTGGCTCTGTTAAGGAATATTCGGCAGCTGCAAGAGTCACTCGTCAAGTTAGCATCAAATTTTTCTTTTTTGTATGAATAAAAAAATAAATAATAATAAATTATTTGAAAGAAAAGTAGATAAAGAAAAAATTAGAAAGAAAGTAATGGACTATATTTACGTCGCATTTTTAACTGAGCGCAAGCGCAAGATTCGGAGTGGGAGAGACAAACTTGAACTTCCTTGTCACTCTCATTGCCCCCACTCCGGCGCTTGCGCTCTGCGACTATCAGTTAAGGATGCCAAAGAAATTTATTTGAAAAGAAAACTAATACTTCGCAGGTTGGCGTATACTTGGGACAATTTTTAGAATTTCTTCAAATGGAAGCGGACCTCGACTTGAATAGCGTTCACATTTTAGGACACAGTCTAGGGGCTCATGTTGCCGGATTTGCTGGAGCAAATCTCATGGGAAAAATTGGACGAATTACTGGAATGGATCCCGCTGGTCCTGGATTTGAGAGACCAAGATTCAAAGAACCGAAAGATCGTCTCGATGCTTCTGATGCAGTTTTCGTTGATGTTATCCACACTTGTGGTGGTACCATTGGATTTGCCAAGTCCATTGGACACGTTGATTTTTTTCCCAATGGAGGCACTTTCCGACAACCTGGATGTCCAATTCTGATGACTCGTTAGTAGAAAATATTTATCGTCACAATTGCAAAGGAGTTTTTTTTACAGAAAGATCTTTTTTTTTGGTTAAAAAATGCTTCTGTTTTTTAGAAAAAATTACACAATTTGTTGTGATAATATTTTTTTCCAGAATATTGCAGTCATGGAAGATCTCATCAGTTTATGAGTGAATCCATTTCGAATCCAGAAGGATTTTTAGCGGTTGAATGCGACAGTTGGAAGGACTTTAAATCAGGAACGTGTAATTCCAAAAATCCACCTGTATTCATGGGGGAGAAATTGAGTCACGACACAAGGGGAACTTATTATTTGGAAACCAATTCTGAATCACCATTTGGAAAAGGTGAAACATAATTTCTTTGACTCAAATTTGGGTACGTCTTTAAAAAGTCTTACTCTGCTGACGAAAGTAAAAACCTAGTAAGTCGAATTTGCCATAAGGGCGAAAGTCGAATAACAAAGCTAAGGGACGCTCGCCCTTATGGCAAATGCGACTTACTAGGTTTTTACTTTGGACAGCAGTACTTCAAATATTCAAATGTTATTGCACGTATTCGCTCTCTTACTATTTACTATGAATTGAATAATAAAAACTAAATTTATCCCTTATTCTGGAGGAACTAATAAGTTATCAAATAATTATGATCCACATCTTGTAGTGCGCAAGCGTCGAAGTGAGAGAGAGAGAGGTCGCAGTTTTTTTCTCTCACTCTCATTGCCCCCACTCCGTCGCTTGCGCATGCGATGTAAATATAAGTGCGACGAATTTGCCACTGAAGGGATCCTCTTCAATGAAGAATCGTTTTTTTATTCAAAATTATTTTAATAAAACTCAGAATATTTTGTTTTATTTTTGTGAGAATTTTGACATCTTTTGACCATTGAAATACAATTTTGTTCTTTTATTATACATTTTCATGAAAATTAATAAATATACAAAAAGATATTTAATGGAGAATAATTAAGAGAGTTAATTATATATTATTGAAATATCTAACAATAATAAAATGAATTTTTATAAAAGCATTGAACAATTGTATAAATGTTCTTTGTTATATATAATAATATATAATATATTACAATTATGTATAAAATACTAGAATATTATGTGCTTTCCAGGAATAAAAATTACAATTTCTTTTAGGAACTATTCGGCTCTAAATAATATTGTTTCTTTTTGTCGCATGTTTCTTAAGAGAATCACTTCCTTGGTAATTTTTCTAATTCACCACTAAATTGTTCTCTATACTTTCGTTGAACTATATCCCAGTTAACGACATCATTAATTTTAATAGTTTCGATGACTGAATGACTACTTCTTGTGCTCACTGAGTCACTCGAAACTAATGGAGAGAATGTTACACTGTTTTTATGTTCCGGTTGTGGTATCACTTTATTATTCTGCAAAAAAAGAAGTTTACTATTAAAGGAAAATTTTCAAAATTGAAAAGATTAATATTCCAAACAATTTTTTTAATTGTTAAAAATTAATCAGCGATGGATAATTGCAATAAGGAATTTTTGACAATAAATAAGTAATAAACTTACATCAAATAATTTTTTTCCTAGGAATCTATGTTGTCTTATAAATTTGCGAAATTTATTTAAAGGTTTCCTCGATATCCATTGGTCTTTTAAAAACGTAAACAAATGGGATGCCCAGGTTGTTATGAGATTTAATGGCGTTGGCGCCGTTTTTGTTCTGAAAATTTTTTTTTAATATTTAAAAATATTTTTCCCATTAGACAAAAAATTTATGGTTTTTCAAAAATTTGCCCATTTACTTTTGTATATTACGAATTAATTTGCTGAGTCCATATTTCCATTCTATATCACTTTGAGATTGAATGTGATGATATGTGTCACTCATCATGGCAATTAGTAGAGGTAACAAAACAATTACAGTCAACAGCATGTAAATTGCAAACGACACCTATATATACGATACAGCCAATTAAACAATTAGGAGAATTTATATAATATATAATTTAAATGTAAAAATAAGTATGTTTTTATTTTTTTCTGACTTGGAAGGATTGATTTTCATCACCAATTTAAACAGTTGTTAATTCGAAAATTTAAATTCTTTTTTTGATTTTTTTTCCTTTTTTTTATTTCTACGATTTCAAAAATTGTGTTTTAATTTATTATTATTTTTTTGATGAATGTACCTTAAATAAAATTATAATCCAAAACGGTCTCTTTAAGAGTTGTAAAGCAACGTCCGTAGTTTCTTTTTGACCAAAAATAGAGAAAAAAAGTTTCTCGTAGATTTCCACAGGATTCACTAATACTGAAAAAAGTTAACAAGATTTTTAGAATTTTCAATAACGAACTTTTGAAAAATTTCCTAATATATGAAGTATAGATAAATAAAGAATCATTAAAAGAGAACTACTTAAGTGTACCTATAGAAATTTATATTTTGTCTACTTATAAATGACAATGTAATTATCATGCGAAAATTAGTTACTAAAAATAGAATTAATTCTACTGTCCAAAGTAAAAACCTAGTAAGTCACATTTGTCATAAGAGCGAAAGTCGAATAACAAAGCTAAGGGACGCTCGCCCTTATGGCAAATGCGACCTTCTGGGTCTTAGACAGCAGAATTAAATATTACTTTTTTCGAAAAGTAAACGTCACATTGACAGAAATAAAAAATTTATATTTTACGCGACAGGAAAAAATTAAAAAAGAATAAATCATAATATAGAAAATTTTTCAAGGATAAATAAATAAATTAATCAACAAAATTTTATTTAATAGAATGAAATAAATTATTTACGAATTCTAATTGTGTTGAATATAAAAATAGATTAAGTTTGTCAATGTGAATAATTGAGAATCTCAATTGAAATTTTTATAGTGCAGTATATAAATAGGCAAAAAAGTATATTAAGAAGGTGAAGAGTAAAAATATGTGTAGAAAGATTAATATTAAAACATGTTTTTAAAATTTAAGATAAATTATATAATCGACTTATACTTTCTATTTTCTAAACATTCCACTATATAAATAACTATATATATATTTTAAACTATGTCTTTTATTTATAGAAAAAGCATATAAATTTTTCTAATGATTTATTACTGATTATATTTCATAAAATTATCACAAACGGAGAAGAATTTTCTAATAAATATTTTTTTGTAATTATTTTCCGTTTCCTTGATATTTTATATTCATATGAAAATATATACAAATGAAAATTATTCGATTTAAATATGTTTGAAGGATGAGAATATTTGGAAAAAAATTTATTCTCTTTCTTCATCAATTTTTAATAGAACTGCAAACATAATTTTGATATATGGCAATTTTATCTTTTTATTTTGATGAAAGTTTAACAATTTTTTCGGGAAAATTCATTCTGTATTTCAAATGATTAGGTAAATATTTAAGTTAGTTTTAAGAAAAATGAGGAAAGAAAATTATTACAAGTGCACATAAAATTATGTGCTAATATATAGAGGTATATAGGTAATTATGAGAAGAGAAGTATAAATATTAGAAATATGTCTACAAACTATTTGGTATACGTAGGAAATAAATGAATGACGCAATTATTATATGTCGTTCGTGACAAATGTGCATGCTGATCAATTCTTGAGGTATTACACAATCTACAATAATAGGACCTAATCGAATTATTATTATTGAAAAGATGCACATGCACGCTATGTATATTATTTTCTACGAGAAAAATTCAGCTAGAAAATAAGAAATATACATACGATATACTTATACTGACTAACCGTGAATAGGACATCTGTCGAACCTAAGTGTATCGCAGACCATGTCATCACTGCCTCTAAAACGTTGCAGGCAGTTATTATTTAATAAGTTTACCAAAAAAATAATAGCAAGATGCGTACAAAGTCCAATAAAAATGTTTTTGTTTTTTAAATAGGAAACATTTTAAGGAAAGTCAAAGGCAGGCAAAACTATAAAGGAATTGAGATCATGATGATTGTTCCTCCATTTGAAAAATCTCTGTCTGACGCTTTTGTTCACGATGCTGGCACCATCTCATGTCTAGTTGCGTTTGATGACGTGGGTTCCTCAAATGCCGAAAGTATATCTTCAGTAGGTTCCTTGGGTTCATCGACTTGTTTTTTCGATTCAATGCCAACGAGGCCGCGATATTTTCTTCGGACAATTTCCCAATCGACAACGTTATCAATTCTTGGCGCATTGCTGAATGACAATTGACTGCCAAGTGGACTTAAATGCACAACGGACAATGCAACACTGTCCTTGTGTCCAACTTGGGTTTTTTTCACTTTTGAGAGCCATTTGGCGCCCATTTTTGAACGAGCTGACATCTTGTCGCCACGATGAAAACCCATCATGTGCACCAGTGATGGTCGATGTTTCTTGGCCGCTCGTTTACGGCAGGCTTTACAGAGATAGGTTATCCATGTGGTGAACAAATTGAGCGGTGATGGTGCCGTTGTTGTCCTGAATTTTTGCGCAAATTTTTATATCCAATAAATTTTTATGATTTTTGTGCATTCATGCTTATTGCTGAGTAAGCTTATACATTGATTTAGAAAAAAGGTGGACGAATTTTTAGCTGGAAATAGTGGACTATTGATGATTCCTGTGTTGGGAAGTCATTAGACATGGATCCCCATATTGGAATTCGAAATCTTCGACTGTCTGGACCAGTACTATTGGGAGGGTTTTTTTGCGAGAGGAGAGGCAAAAAACTAGGAAACCTCTTATCGATGTCGTCTTAAAGACGTCTTTAGGGTGTCTGTCGAACGTCTTATGTCCCAAAGTCTTTAAGACCTTCTTTGAACGAACATGGACTCATAATAACTCATCCCAAAAGTCTTTTGGACGTCCAAGTCCCTATGATCACTGGGTTCATCATCAGACAGGACTATCTGGCAGTTAGAAAAAATTTCCGAAGCCAGATTCACCAATTAGATGACTGAATTCTTCTTCTAAGTCTCACTACCTAATTTATTACAGGACATGGCAATTTCAAGACTTTCAAGAGCAGATTCAAAACTAACTCACCAGAACGTGTTCTTAAAAACTGTTTGTCTGAGAGTTTACAAGAATTGTAAATCTGGAACCCAACCAACAACAGATCCCGGTTGTCAGAGTCCAGACATTAAATCTAAATCGCCTCATTTGTGAATACGAATGTCACCAAAGCAACTGCTTTCGGCTTTTACCAGAACGGGGGATTTGGTAACCCTGGTATCATTTATCCATGGAAATAGAGATTACATCACGGATTCGGTGACGAAGAATTGGGTATTAATCACTTCTCCCAATCTAGGCAAAGCTATATTTAAACCTATTCGGGAGCTGAACCAAAGACACGCAGAATTGTTCCCAATTCCAATGTGGGGTTCTATACCTTTTTAGGGTAAATTTTCAACAAAAAAAACTGTTTTGAACATCCACTAAATTCGTCCACCTAACTGATTAAATTGAATATACAGAATTAAAGGCGTTTGTGCAACTTTTATAGCGGTGTGGAATACTTTACCTGTGCATGTTTCTTATGAGTTTGCTAAGACCATATTTCCACTCGATGTCAGACTGTGCCTGAATCCTTTGATAGGTGTCACTCATCATGGCAATAAGTAGATTAATAAGTACGACAACCGACACCAACATGTAAATCCCAAAAGCCACCTTGAAGAGATTTGTCGTCCATGTCGGCTGTTGATTCACAACCTTGAATTGTTCATGTGTTGTTTGTCCAAAGATGGCGAAGAACAATAGCTCAACTGCCACTACTGGATTCATCTTGACTGTAAATACGTGTCAACAATATTGTCTCGTAAACGATCGTTTTACTAATATCATGCCAAAATTGGAAATCGCACGCACTTATCATGCCAAAAAATTAATATAATATAATTATTGTTTTCAAATCGCTAAAACCGATTTGTAATCTAAGGAAATGTTTATATTTTAAAAAAAGTAACTTAATCTATTCTAAATTCGTTGTATTTACAAAACAGAGGTTCTTGCCGTATTTTCTAGGGTTACTAATTAAGAGTATTTTGCCAGATGTATGTTGTGGTCTCGACGAAAATTGACGAGATTTTTCTCGAAATTGCACCCATGCAAACTGAACTATTTAAAGAGACTTTCAACTACCATTTTTTTTTTCAAAATTTCTTGTCATTACCTTTAATATCTGACATGTGGAATGAGGAAATGATGCATGTGACGTTGGTGGATGATTAATAGGCAATGATTGAAAATCCTGTGGCATGCTGATCATGATTGGTCCACGGACCGATGACATTTTGGCATACAGACTTTTCTTGCGATTTTTATTTTTTGTTACTTACTTAGATTGTATAATTAGTGTCTGTTGACGGGACGTCAAGCACCACCTTGCAAATATTTTTTTCTGAAATGTATTTTCTATGAAAGGGACAAATTTCTTCTTTTTCGTTTATTTTATTTCTCTTAATATATACAGCAACGATGTTTAAATATATTCATGTGATAATCAACAACGGTATAAAAGTTTATATTGGAGGTGTTGTCGCTGTAACAGGAACTGTGGAAGCATTCGAAGCGGTTGGTCCATTGTCATCATCGTCATTTTCATCGTTTTCTTTTTCATCCATATCAACGTCCTTCTCTGGCTCACTGCCAGTGAGAGCGAGATATTTCTTTCTTATTGAGTCCCAATCAACGATACTTTCAATTCTTGTTGCACTGTTGAAGGATAATTGACTACCTAACGGACTGAGGTGTACTAATGAAAGTGCAACACTATCCTTGGGACGAACTTGGCCTTTCTTCACTTTAGAGAGCCACTTGGCGCCCATTTTTGAACGTGGTGACATTCTTCCTGTACGTTGTAAGCCCATCATGTGCACAAGGGATGGACGTTTTCGTTTGGCTGCCCGTTGTTTCCAAAGTTTGATAAAGTAGACGATCCATGTTGTCAGCAGGTTCAGAGGTGAAGGGGCGGTGGTTGTTCTGAAATTTGGTAATCTCGTGATAGTGCACTGTGATCATTTGCTTCTTTATACAAAAAGGGGAAAGTGTTTTCATATTTTGCATTTTGGCAAAGATGATCCATGCTGCATGCAATTTTGATTGAAAAATTAAAAAGAAAGCTTGTTTTTACAATTAATTAATTGTTCTGTCATTTGGATAAGTGATTTACAGAGTAGGAGATTAGGAGAAACTTTGGTTCAAACAGAAAAATTGTGCATTAGGTTAGGCAGTTTCTCTAATCTCCTGCAGTCCTGCACTTGCCCGCTTGTCCAGAATGAGCCAAACAGAGTTTATTCTCACAAATCAATTAAGATTCCAACATAACTCTATTAAATATATAGTCAGAAAACGACAGAAATTTAGTCAGAATTCTTGACGTTTCTAGTCTACTTTTAATACCATTGCAGTCTCAGAACGTAACAATAAGTCAAGTGTAGTCAGAAAAGGGTCAAAAAATCAGTTTATTCAGAATTAGCCACAAGTCTCACAAAACGTCAAAGTATCTGACATTTTGTCATGATTCGTAACTTTATTTTTAGTAGGGAAAGTAATTGATAACTTGGTTATTAGAAGCAAGCAAAAGAAACTGTTCAAGATTGGAGATTCTAGCAAGAAAGGTGTTTAGGAAAATGGAATTCTGCTACTGAAAGTAAAAACCAAGGAAGTTCCATTTGTCATAGGAGTCTAACTGATCGATTGTCGTCATCCTTGGGGCAAATGCGACTCACTAGTTTTTTAACTTTCAGTGGCATAACATTGCAATGAAATTAAACTTCTAGGGAGGAAGGAAAGAATTATTTTCAATTTGGTTTTTCCGCATTAATTCGACAAAACCACGAATGCAAAAGTAAAAGACATGGCTTACCTGTGCATATTTCTAATAAGTTTACTGAGACCATATTTCCATTCAATGTCGGACTGCGCCTGTATCCTTTGATAGGTGTCGCTCATCATAGCAATAAGCAGATTAATTAACACCACTACTGAGACCAACATGTAAACACCAAAGGCCAATTTGAAAAGACCCGAGGTCCATTCTGGTTGCTTCGACTCGACCTTCAGTTCGCTGTGGGTTGTTTGACCAAAGACCGCAAAGAAGAGATACTCGAAGGCAAGTACAGGATTCATCTTTACTGGAATTCGAGGCAACGATATTTTTGTTTTTCGGATACAGTTTTAGGATATTTGTGAAATGGACTCTCTACGAAAGAACATGCTCATGCTACAGGAAAATTATGCCATGCTTCGGGCTGTTGATATAAAACATTTGATGCGATGCATGCCGGACAGAAGAACATCGCTTTTTATTGCAGTTTTTATTTATCTATTTATTTTTTTTTTGATTTTGTTGCACATCGATGAGCGTGCGTCACACCATTTTTGGCTTTATCGTTGAATCCGTGCAAAAGACATTGAATAAATTCATTCGCTATCTCGACATTTGTTTTTTTTTTTTTGCAAATTTTCAGCAAACAGCAAGGCTCAATATGTATATTTATAATTATGGAAGAAAGTCAAAAACACAGGAAAAATTCGTGCTCATTCCGCGATACAAAAATCGTCGCATTTCTTTATTACAGGCGCAAATCATTCATTGATAATGCAAAATTCTGCGCGACATCACATTTTGTGTACCACTTGTATTATTAAATGTACATAATTTTTATTCCTTGTTGGGAATTTATTCGATGGGAGTCTCTTGTCATCATCGTCATCATCATTCCTGTTGAATTGTTTTTGGCAAAGTGGTGCATTTTTTCTCTTTTTCTGTGTTATTGGCATGCATTAGTAACAATCTTTCTCTCTCGCATTCTCACGTTCTTCTCTTTGTCTGTATATTTTCGCCAGACGTGACATCCTTTTTTTGGCTTTTGCTTCAAAACACTCAAAAACACGTGAACATGCAAATTTATGTATAATCAAAAGTCGATACAGCTTGTTTCGATCGATTGATTCGGACTTGGAGGAAACAAAAACGCAGTGATTATAATTAAAAAAAAAAAAATAGTGCGCTTATCCGGATAAATGTTATGGGCATGATGTACATCATACATGTAATTTGAACCCCTTTTTACTGGAAGAAGAAATGTCTATTTGAGACAAATACTGAATTACTTTAGTAATTATCCAATATATTATCTGATTCTGAAAAATAAAGTAATTCATTATTGGACTGAAATAATTTCCTTCTTGTCAGTTTGGAAGATGCGCTAAAAGACATGGTAGCGATGCGCTAATGTCGTATACGAGCATTAAAGATGCACACACATACAAAAAAAAATGCAGTTCGTTCCTGCAATTGGAGCGTTGAGCTGTGAACAATTCTTTTTTTTCTATTAAAGAATTAAACATTTTGCGGGAATTTTTCAGAAAAATGCCAATAAAAATAAGTTTTTGGAATGGAAACAAAGTATAATTCCTGGAAACATAAAATTTTTAAATTGATTAAATTTCGTTTTTTTGTTGAAATTTTTTACGATAAAATATGAAAAGGCATGATAGAATTATCAATTCTCAGGCAAGGGATGAGATGCTGGGTATAATTTTGTTTTTTGTATTTTGTCATATTCATCATCAGGCATTAATTTTTAGCATCAGGCAAAATAACAGACGCGCGTACACCGGTCAAAAATGCATTTAACAGACGTAACGACATCGAGGGTGGAGCAAGTCCTGCATTCAGAGTGGTGTCGATTAATCATCGCCAGCCGGTTAAACTTACAATCTCGGGAGCTTTCGTCACAACAATCATTCTTTTTCTTATAGCGTCCGGAGCGACGACCTAGTGACGAAGGCGGAGGCGTCATTATCCATGACGTTAAAACCTCGGTAACACCGGGCATCGTCAATTCTAACATTGAAATTGAACATTGTTACAAAAAACTAATCGTAAAAATTTAATTTTCTATAAAGAGGAATTAAAAATTAATTGCGACTTATGTATTTTGGGAAAAAAGGGGGAAAATTCTATATATTCTATAGGTAAAAAAACTTCTTCACCATGATGCATCAATTTTTTTTTTTTTTGTTCATTTAAGGTCTGCGTGCGACACGATAATAACACATTTTTCTGAATTTCTTGAAATTATTTTCAAGATGATTCGGGATAATTATAGCGCTGTACCTTGAGAGATCTAATACTAATTTTCGTTTAGTGATTACATGAAAAAAAAATACAAATAGATCTGAAAGTAATAAACAAGCAAAGAAATTTCCGAGTGATAAATTTTTTCCGCAGAAACTTATTTTCTGGTTTTTCAATTAATTATATTTTGTAAAAATTCAAATTCACCACTCGAAATTTCAGACTATGCTGATTATTACTATAAACTACTTGCTGTAATCAAACCAACATCATTAAAAAAAATACTAACTACATTACTCTGAAATATTGAAAAAACTGATCTTGAGGTAACAAACAAAAATTCAGATATATCTAATTTTACAAAAAGCCACACGGTCTAATGTTACCTCTAACAAGAAGTAATCTTTCGGAATCTAAAACACCATTAGTAAGCATCAAAGAAATGATTTTATCAAACTTACCATCTGAAAAGTTATTCTTCCGTTTGCGATCTTCAGCTCTTGCCTGTTCCCATGACTGATTCTCAAATGCCTGATTGAGAGCGACAAAGTGCATGGAGAATCCAAATACGAATATGGCCAAAACGGCCAAAAATCTTGCCAGGTCCTTCATTAGATTACCAATAATGATTGCCCAAGGTCCGAACAAATGGTGAAAAGAGAGGAAGTCCAGGATTTGTACACAAGCCAGTAGAAAACTTAGGGCGAATAACTGATTCCTTAGGTAGAGTAATGTTGGCCAATAGGGTCGTTTAACAATAACAAAACCCAAAAGATGAAAGGCGACGCCGAAAATTCCAAAAAGTAGGACGGCCAACTTTATCCAGCCGAGACCACTTTTGTCGCTGGGATTTGTCAACTCGAAGAGCAATAAACCAGAGAGCATCACTAGAAGACAACATTCGTACCAATATGGCACAAGGGCCTCGCGAACAACTGGATAAATTGGCGTTATACCCACTAACAGTAAAAACACCATCAAATAAATGTGTGATGTCAGATATGACATGAATTTGATAATCGGCACATTGTTGTACTTGTGGCCCAATGGTAGAGCAAAAACCACCCAAACTGGTGGACAAATAAGGAACGCAATGAAGAGTAAAATTGTCCTAAATGCGTTCCAATTTAGACTGCCTTGCCACAATTCTTGAAGATAACGTTGGACCACTGTGTGAGCAATCACCTCCTTCTGTTCATTCTCAATCAGAACGTCTAAAAACTCCACATTTCTTCGATCCATTGACGTAAGGATTCTCCCCGCCGAGTCGGCACCAGCTGCAAGTGCCAACAATTCAGTTGCCATTGTTTCACATTGTTTACCAGCGGCAATTAAATCTTTTGCTCTCTCCTTTTCCTTTTCGGATAGTTTCATGTATATGTTGGACAATTTTGCGGCCGTATCGACTGGCGCTGGTGAAACGAGGACAAACTCCTCAATTGGCTTGTTGTTGTGACTCTTGCTGCAGATCATCATGTTGTAGACAAACTGAAAATGGAAGAAAAAGAGAAGAATTGTAAACCACATGCGATATCGAATGGATTGCATGTCGATTTGGAAATATATTTAACAGTTGCTGATTGCGTGATTAAATGACGTTTGGGGGTCATCATTCTTCTTGATGTTTTGGGACAAAAGGTGCAAAATTTTTATACTTACTCTCTTGTCATCCATAAGGGCATAGGTGTCGTGCTCCTTTTCCATGAGGTATTTGAGAACATCATTATGACCTTCTGACGCCGCAAACCAAATGGGAGCACTACCGAGATTCGTTTCACTCTTTGGTGATGCTCCACTTTCGACCAAAAGTTTCACCACTTCTAGATAACCAGCTCTAGCTGCACAATGCAATGGTGTCCAGCCATTTTTATCAGTGGCGTTAATTTCTGCCCCTTGACCTAAAAGTACCTCGACCATTTGATAATGACCATGTGTAGCGGCAATGTGAAGTCCTGTTTTTCCATACCGATCGGCGCTGTGCAACAACTCTGCTGACCTACTTAGAAGAAGACCAACCACTGTGATATGACCTCCGAAACATGCGAGATGCAAAGGATTGAAGCCATTCTCAACGGTCGATGCATCTACCTGTTTTAACCAGTGAAAGTGGATGATCATTTTACTCTCGATTATTTAAACAACAGAACCAAGGAATACACTACCTGCACTCCTGCAGAATTTAGAAGCAACCGAACGACATTTTCATTTCCAGAATAGGCCGCAAGATGAAGAGGTGTCATTCCCGATTCACTGCCCAATTCACCGACCAATGAACCCCCAGTCGGTGGATCAGACTTTACGGTTCCAGGAACATGTGTCAGTAATTCTCTGACGGTATCTGAAATAAAATCCATTTTTGTTCGTCTCAAGCTACATTAACAGAAGTGGAAACTAATTTCCAGAATTTCAGTACGCAGAGTCTGCAAACATTTTGCCAAAATTTCTGCTACAATCAGAAATTCTGGCACAGAATATTTAGACTTTTGTTGGAGTAGCACACAGTCGAGAAAAATCTACAGAAAGTCTGCTCAATCCTGGTGAGGATTATGGACATTAAAAGCACTAGAGTGGGGACAAGTTGGCGCAAGCGCCGAAGCTAGAACGAGAGAGAAAAACTGCGAGTGTCTCTTTCTCTCTCATTATCCCCACTCCAGCGCTGCGCTCCTTCTTAGTCTGTAAAAGTTCAGCCAGAATTTCTCTAATTAATTATAACAAAAATTTCCGGGTGGGTCAGGCAAATGCGAGTACTCCTAATTTCAAGTCGTTCTGTAGACGCAAAGATTTATTAATATCCCAAACTATTCGGTAACTAAATACTACCTATGAATTTTATTTTGCGCAAAAAGAATTTATTCCCCCTAATATGAAAAAAGTATAACACTGTTTTTTTATTCCTCAAGACGATAAACTACTTTTTATAACTGTATAAATGTTTCTTCCAATGGAATTTCATGATAAAAAGAAAATAAGAACACTTTTTTATTATTCACATTATTATGACGGTATTCCACATTGGTTTATAAAATGTGATATTATCATGAAATTAAAATCTAACTTTAAATGTGCGCATGAGCAATTTACTTTTCAATAAAGATTTCAGATTTCTTGGACCCTGTGCCTGTATCGTGTGCAAATTATGTGAGACCTTGACGCAAGGTCTACTAATCTTTAAATTCAATCGTTTTCACCCGGCTTCGTCACGACACTTTCAAATTGTTTCAACTTCTTGCAAAATCTTTCGCCTAAAAGTTTTGTCAATGATTTATTTTCATTGCTTTAATCACGATTAGAATTCAAATTATTTTTTCCTTTCTATTGTATATAGAAAATGGACACAGTAAAAAAGTTTACAACCTCAGAAACATTTTCGTTGATGCAAAATATATTTGCAGTTGGTATTGATTCAGTTTTTACATGATAGTAAAAATTTTCTGAATTTATGTTCATTTTTTTGCAATATATTCCATTTTCTTTTGCTAAATAAAAATTAGGATAATTAAATTTTGGTTTTCACAAAGTTTTTTTCAAAGAGGAAATTTATTATGTATAGTCTCTTTTCTAATATAATAAAGACATTTCCGTCTACCTGACAAGGAATCCATCACTTTTAATTTTGAAGTTCACTTAACGGTTTAAAGTTCAATCAACCAAATGCTTTTTCAATTTAACACACTTGTAATTGAGAAGGATAAAGTTCAGTTAAAATTAGAGTTAAAAGTTTCGGCTATTTTGGCACGATTCTGGCACTAATCCTAAAAACCATCCCCCTTATGCATCATCATGTAAACGTGAAAGTTACACTCAATGAATAAGTATTCTATTTTCTTGCTGAAGTAATGATTGATAAATATGTACACGTACAGCTAAATGAAATTGCGTGACGCGTTTTCCTTATTAGAAAATCTAAGTCGTCAAGTCGAAAGGTGTCAGAAGAGGGATTGCTCGTTAGTCACGCGAAATCCAGATCCTTAAAGTATTTTTTCTAATACAGTTAAGAAAACAATCAAGAATTTCATATTTCTTTTGTATTCAATCGCAAATAAATCTGAAAATTGTTCTATTTATGATGAAATTAATAGATTCTCGTTTAATTCAAATTTCAAACTGATAATCTAGAAATGTATATTTCTTCTTCGTCAGTAAAGTTCGCTTTTTTTTATTCTAGACAAAAACTTTTTCCAAAAAAAAAAAAAAAAAAAACATTTATCTACAATGTAATTGCCCTTAATGTTTAAATTTTACGATCTTTGAGAAGGTAACAAAATTGTTGCTCTATTTTAGTATGACGGTCAATAGGTCAAGTTCATTCTGGCCCTTAAGTACCTGTTATCTTTCATTCCGAATCTCCGTTCAAGACTTATGTTCTATTGTGTACAATTGTTAATTTTTATCCACTGTGAAATTAATCAATACAAATTTACAAAAGAAAACGAAGAAAGAAAACTAGTTTTATTATTTGGAAAAACAATCGGTTTATAACATGATGTTTGTCTTTTCAGGAAAGGAATATAAGTCAACGTATTCCTTGGAAAAAGGCAGATGGCCTAGATTATTACCCTTTCCGTGCATTTACTGCCTGAGGTGGATTGTGTGACCGAGGGAAATTTGCAATTCAACGGGGGTAAGATACCTGGCCTAAGAAAAGCTGATAATAATTTTTATGGACTCGCAGTACTAGTTATTCCTGGAAGTGAATGTATATAGAAAGAGCTAATTTGTACAAAGTTGAGAAATATAATTTGAATTTTATCCAAAATGCAGATCCCATTTGGTGTATCTTTTTCTTTATGGACTATTATGTCGTAATTGCTTAATGATGATAGGGATCAAATTATGAATGTAGGTTAGTAATGAAAATTTATGACTAGAGAATTTCTTTCTTTCTGGTTTTAATGATATATTAAGAAAAGCTTACCTGCTTGGCCAAAGTAGGCAGCGACGTGAAGTGCCGTGACGCCGAGTTTTTTGCTGGATATCCTCAAGGACTGGGAGGATCTCATAACTTCGAGAACTTGACCATGTCCATGTTGGGCTGCAAGATGAACAGCAGTGAAGCCGGCTCTGTTTTCATCAGCACAGGAAGCACCGGCTCTTACAAGTGCTTTAACGACTTCAGCGTGTCCACCCTCGGCTGCTAATTGGAGTGGTGTTGCTTCTGTTAATTTATTCCTGGCGGAAATCACTCCTTGTCTGTCGAATTTCATCAATTCCTCAATGACACGTACACTTCCTTGCATTGCCGCAATGTGGGCACACGTATTACCATCCTTGGTACATGCCATCACCAAACTCGGATGCCTCTGCAGAAAGAGTTGAGCAACTTCAGCGTAGTTGTTCATCGCAGCTGCATGTATTGGCTTCTGGCCCTGGTCATCGGTTGCGTCTATGCTGGCGCCCAATTCAAGCAACAGCTTGCACACCTCCAACTGACCAGCTCCAGCCGCCAAATGAAGAGGAGTCTGTTTTTTGAGTGTTAGCACGTCTATTGCCGCTGCGTGATCTTGTACCAAAAATCGAACCAAATGAGTATAACCATTCATGGCCGCAAGATGAAGAGCAGTTCTTCCAACTCGCGATTTCGAATTGATGAAAGCTTTATTCGCCAAAAGAGCGTCACAGACTTGGAGATAACCATGCTCGGACGCTAAATGAAGAGCTGATCTGCCCTCAAGATCGAAGACATCCACCCTCGCGTGATTAGCCAAGAGATTTGTCACCAGTTCCATGTGGCCTCGATGTGCAGCGATTAACAAAGGTGTCCATCCAACCGCATTTTGTCGATTCAGTGCCTTCTGGACATCCGTCGCTGACATATTGCTAATCATTTCTGAAAGTACCTCATTGTTTCCCGCCAAGGCACAATGGTGAAATGCCGACTCCTGGGCTAGTTTCGTCTGTAGGGAGACATCAGCTCCACCTTCAAGCAGTGCCCTAATTACAGCCCTATCATCCCCAGGAGTTACGACATCCTGGGGCTCGATTTGAGCCGCATAGTGAAGAGCGCTTGCCCCTTCATTCGTTACACTATTCACGTAAGCTGTTGCCAACTCCTGGCCCTTCTTCTCCTTGACGAACTCAATCAAATGTCTCACCACATCCGCCCTGCATCCTCTACAAGCCAGATGTAATGGAGTTTCTCCACTCTGGGAAATTGAGAACGTTTATTGTGCAAAATCACTTCTCTGGTGCGAAAGTGCAATTTTGGTTGACAAAAATTTGCTTACTTTTGACTTGAACATTGGATCACCACCATCGTCCAATAAGAGTTTTAGTGTTGCCAAATTACCATGACTTGCTGCAACATGTACGGGTGTTTGTCCATCATCCGTTATTAAATTTGGACCAGCACCCGATTTGAGCAACATTAACGCACACCTGTCGCCGTCTGGGACTCTGGCAGCTATGTGAAGTGGCGTCTCACGAAGCTTTCCACCTCTGACGTGCACCTCTGCACCGTAACCCAAGAGAGTCTCGACAACGGCAGGTTTAGCGCTTTCCACGGCGATGTGCAGTGCGGTGTAATTATCATTTGTAGTAGCATCCACCTAATGTTTCGAGAATTATTTTTACCTGATCATTTAATACCTTTAGGTCATCTAATACCTTTGGGACATCTAATACTACCTTTAGATAATCTAATACCGTTAGGTATTACCTAATACTACCTTTATATCATCTAATACCGTTAGGTGATACAAACCAAATTATCAAATACCGATAGGTCGTCTAAATCTTTGGATCATCAATACCATTAGTAACCTTTAGATCATTCAATATATTTTGCACACAAACCTTTTCTCCACGTTGAAGTAAAGTGCTGATGATTCCCACATGTCCATATTTAGCAGCCGTGTGAATTGACCTAGCACCCCGTTTATTGGGCATATGAAGGTAGACACCCTTTTTGAACAACATAGTGGCACATTCCGAATGACCATTTAATGATGCAATGTGCATCAATGTGGAACCATCCTTGGTCCTCTCGAAAATGCTAGCCTTGAATTTATCAGCGAGCAATTCGATAATTGAAGCATGACCGTTTTCAGCAGCCAAGTGCATAGGTGTTCGATCCTGATGATCGGTTATTGCAGCGGAAGCCCTCACCCCATAGAAATATTTCACCAGTGTTTCGTCACCTTCAGCACTTGCAATGTGAAGAGCCGTTTGACCCTCTCCCTGGAACGAAAGGAATCCATTCTTTTTTGGAGAAAACTATTAACCACTAGGTCTACTGGATCAGTAGTATGATGAAAAATACTTCATCTGTAGTACTTTCGCGGGTGCTTTCTAGAAACTGATGGGGAAATGCGGCGAATATAATACACCAGGTAAATTATAGTTTAGGTTCACACTCACAGTGTGCACAGGAATTTACATTGTACCCTTTAGTTAGAAATGCGAAATAATTTAATAAAGTACTCATTACCAACACGGGTTTAATCTTGTCGATCTTTCGAATACTTAAAAGGCTTATCACGATGGTTTATTTTTCAAAACTACTTTGTTTTTTAAATATATTATAATTTATAATCGTACAGTAGAGAGTAATGGGAACATAAAGGACCAGAATTTTCCGCAAAACTGATAATTATCCCTTATCTCTGCAATCTCGTATCTTCCAGAGAGCCGAATTTGGAAAAATTTTTGAATCAAATTTGGTGGTTACTTACATTTTGCATGTCGACAGTCGCACCATAGTCCACGAGAATTCGCACCATGTCGACGTCTCTTCTTCTGGCTGCCAAATGCAAAGCTGAATCACCCGCAGGTGTTGTGGCCTTAAGTTGCTCTGATGCCTGTTGGGCTAAAAGTTCTCGACACATGGATTGATTACCAGCTTCAACTGCGAGAAGAAGAGGAATCTTGCCACGCTACAAGAAATTTAAAAAAAAATACATCAATTTGACATAGATCCTAATTTTTTTCTCCCACATCAAATTCATCCAAATTCAATATTACGAAAATGATTATAGAATTTAAAAAAATTAATTAGCGATTGAAAGAATCAAATTTTGAATTGAAATTCTAGTGAATCCGTGTCAAAATTTTTCGTGACGGATATACTATAACTAGATAAGATTGATTTTTATCCTATATTCGGTACAAGAAGGCAATTCCAAACATTGGGAATAAAAATAATCTCGAAATTGTATGAAGGACCTTTAAGATGAGTAACTATGATTATTGGATCAGATAAGAATTTTTTTGCACGTGGAAAAACTTATTCTGTATTATAAGCAACTGATAAACATCTGGAGATATTTTAAACATAATCGATACAGTAAAAATAAATCCGAATTCCACCAGAAACGGTGGAAAAACGATTTGGATCGTTACAAAGTTTGAAAAATAATTCCAAAAGTATTTGTTTAGAGATATATTTAAATTATAAAGATACGACGGTAAAAATAATGGATTAACAATGACGCAGATAGTAATTAGAGATGCTAACAAAGAGTTTAGAATAGCGAATGCTTAGAAACTTTAAAAAACCTACTCGAGCATCATCAACAGTTTTGAAAGCCTTTCTCCAAACGTTGGCAACACCAGCCAAAAGTTTGTTCTTGTGTATAAAGTCAATAACATGCACATCTGGAATATCAACTTCATCTGAAGATTTTCTAATGGGCATGATAAATTCATATCGGGACAATGAATATTTTTTTTAAATAACTAATAACACGTATTATTACGGGGGGAAAGAAAAATTGATGAAGACAGTTGAAGAACTCGCGATAGACTAAAAATATGCGCAAGTGTTAGCATCTGCTTCGCGATGGGAACTAACACATCGCAAAACGAAATGCATTTGTCGGTCGAAGGGCATAGCTCGATTACAGATTGTTCTAATGGGACGTATTCATATCTTCTCGTGTTTCTTGGCACTCTCTTCGGCAGTCAATATACATACGAACGAGGGTATGGAAGTTCAACTTGGCGCAAAGGCATCAAAAGAAAAAAAAAAAAAAAAAAAACCAGAGAACAAAAGTAGAAAATAGTTGAATAGACTGATGTCGATGAATAAGAATAAGTGAAAGAGAGACAGAGAAGAAGAGGAATTATATATGGTGAACTCGGTGCCAGGCTGTGATACCTTGCTAACTCTTGTCACGCGAACAATATGCTGCAGCTAGCCTTTCAAAACGGAACCATCACTGAAAAATCTTTATCTGCTAATTCAAACTTTTACCTCCCTGGGGGACTATGCCCTCAACGTGAAAATTGTTTCCCCAACCAAATATTTTATTTCAGAGACAAAAATCAGTCATTTTTAAATAGTTTTCCAAATTTTACAAACATGGCCTACTTACACCATCTACTTTAAGTCTTATGTCTCGTCCTGCAGCTCCTAATAAAGCTCTAAGTATCGAAGTTGCAGTTCCAGTTTGTCTCGAAGCGACAAGATGTACAGCCGTTTGATGTCTTGGCTAAATTGATACAAAAAATATTCAAAAAGTGTTGAAAATTAATCAAATTTCAATTTTCCAAAATTAAACCATAAGAAATGTAAAAAAAAACTCACACCACCAGTCACGTAAGGATCGACCCCCTTTTTCGACAACAGTAACTTGACGACATCTTCTCTAGAATACATGGCCGCAATATGAAGTGCATTGTAATTATCCTGTGGGCAAATAAAAGAAAAGGAAATTTAAATTCTTTTTTCAACATTCTTTTTTCGGCCTGTGCGTAGGAGTGGGGGCAACGAGAGTAAGAGAGAAGTTCCAGTCTTTCTCTCTCAGGCTCATTGCCCCCACTCTGGCGCTTACGTTCCGCTTCTGCGCAGTCAAGCCTCATGGCAATAGAATCATCAATTTTCGCAAGTTTTCTTTGTCAAGGAAAGTTTGAATAAAAAATTCTATGAATAATTAAAAAAAAAAAATCTTATACAAAATGGAAACAATTTATCGAAATTCGATAAAATTCTTTAATTCTCGTCGTTATCCTCTCTTGGGTGTTTGAAAAACTGCGCTTCTAGGGAAAATATCTATATACGGAACCTTGAGGTTGATTTTTAATCATTTGAATGATGATTTGAGCTACGATGTACGGGCTGGTAATCAAGTAATAAGGTCGTGCATTTTGCCGCACCCGTCATTAACCAAAAGAACTTAACTCTGGCTTATGGTCGTTTCAATCACGGTCCATTAGCATGCAATTTGAAAATCACATTGAAATTTCTTATAGAGTATAGGAGCGGTACTATCAACCAACACCTGCATTTATTAAATTCTAAGACAATTCATACCTTTTAAATAAATAAATGAAAAACCAAATTATAGCAGTAATTTGGCTTTTTATTTATTTATTTACTTTTTTATTAGGTATAAACTATCTTAGAATTTAAAAAATGCAGGTGTTATTTATAATTAATATTAATTATTAATAATTATGTCTCGTCCTGCAGCTCCTAATAAAGCTCCTAATATTAATTATTAATAATTAATATTAATTATTAATTATTCAATTAGGTACTATATATAATTAAATAATTAATATTGTTAATTAAAACATTTTTTTGTTTTGCTTAGGTACTTTTGGAAAATCTGCTTATAACTACCTCGGATTCTGCATTCGAAGGTAATGTGGGGTTGATGTAAAATAAAGAAGGAAGAAAAAAAGTCAAAGAAAAATAAATAAATAAGATAATACAACTAATATAGCTGGCGACCTACTATCAGCCCCAACCCACTTCAAATGATTAGGTATAATTGTAAATGTTAAAATTAAGTCAAGTTAGAAATTTAATATTTTTATCAATTTCTTTATTTACTTTCCTTGTACATGTTATACAATTTTTAATTTCTTTCTCAATTTTAGAAATACGAAAAATACTCCTTAGTATGATTTTACATTATTAATTCAAATTTTCATTTTTCGTCTCAAGTGGATTTTTATTATAAAAGAACGTTGATTTAATCTTTTTTTCATTCAAGAAAGAAAAAATTTCTTTTGGAATTTCCGTGAGCTTATTATAATTTAAGTTCAAAATTATTAAACTTTCAAGATAACTAAAAGTCCCACTGTCGAAAAATGTCAAATTATTATTATTAAGATAAAGATGTTGTAATTTATTCAAACTTCGAAACGAATCGTTTGCGATTTTTTCCAACATGTTATTATTCAACCATAAGACATTCAAATTTTTCAAACCAAAGAACAAATCACTTGAGATGAATTTTAATTTATTTTCATCAAGATAAATTTTCAATAGATTTGTACAATTTTTAAATAAAACATCTGGAATTGTTTCCAATAGATTATGGTTTAAATAGAGAATATTTAAATTCATCAAATCTTTAAACATTATTCCAGAAAGTTTTAACAATTCATTATTCTCTAATTTCAACAATCGTAATTTATTTAAACCATGAAATAATTTACTGGGCAATGATTTCAACTTATTTTTATCGAGATGAATTTGTTCTAAATTTGTACAATTTTTAAATAAAACCTCTGGAATTGTTGTCAATTGATTGTTGGTTAAAATAATGTATGTTAAATTTGGTAAAACGTTAAATATCATTTCTGAAAGATTTGACAATTTATTGTTCTTCAATTCTAAAAATGATAATTTATTCAAACCGTGAAATAAATCATCGGGCAATGATTTCAATTCATTGGAGGCAAAATGAATGATACGTAAATTACCATTATTTTCAAATAAGTCCTTTGGAAGTTTTTCTATTTTATTATTATTCAAAATTAGTACGATTAATTTCGTCAACATATGGAATGTATTATTCGAAAGTATCAGATTATTGTCACTCAGATATAAATATTCCAAAGAATTCACATCATCGAACAAATTGTCCGGGAATATTTCCAAATAATTTTTCGCAAGATTCATGGACGTTAGATTTTTGCAATTTTTGAATAAATTCTTCGGTAGGTGTTTTATTTTGTTGTTGCTCAATTCTAAATATTTTAATTTCTTCATGTCACTGAATAAATTTTTCGAAATTTGTTCCAAATTTTTATTATGATCCAAATCTAATCTTTTCAAATGTTTTAATTCCAAATTGTCCGGTATTCTAATTAATCTATTTTTCCGGAGATTAACATAGTGGAGCATTTTGCAATTTTTGAATAAATCCCCAGGAATTGCGATTAATTTATTGTCACTCAAATCAATAATTCTTAAACTTTTTAAGTAACGAAAGGTATTAATGGAAAGTTTTTGCAAAAAATTGTTTTGTAGGTTTAAAAAGAAAATATTTTCCAAACCGAAGAATAGATCGTTGGGTAATAATTTTAGATAATTGTTTCCAAGATCAAGATCTACTAAATTTTCCAAACCCTGAAATAATTTGTCCGGTAGATTACTAAATTCGTTAAAATTTAGATGTAAAAGGTGTAGATTTTTCAACACTCCGAATGTTTTCGTTTTTAGTGTGATTAAATCATTTTTATCAATGTATAACTCTTGGAGAAAATTCAAACCGATGAATAAGTTGTCAGGTAATTTAGTCAATCGATTACTGGTGAAACTAACATAATGTAGCATTCGACAATCGTTGAATAAATTTTCCGAAAGTACTCTAATTCGATTTTTGTTGAAGGATATTTCTTTTAATTTTTCCAACACTCCAAGTGACGTGTTTGACAGTTCCACTAAGTTATTATCAGTTAGATTCACACTTTCCAGTTGATCCAAACCTTGGAACAAATTCTCAGGTATTGTTCTTAATTTATTACTCTGAAGATCAATGAATGTCAAATTCTTCTTTTCTGCAAAAAAATCGTGGGGAATTTCTTCTAATTTATTATCGTTTAGAAACAAGTCCGTCAAGTTATTCGATAGTGGAATTCCCTCCAGTGAAAGATTCTTCAAATTATTCCCACTGATGTCTATTATTTGCAGACTCTGCAAGCCAAGAATTGCATCAGGTAAAACTTGCAACATGTTCTGGTTCAAATCAATTTCTATCAGATTTCGTACATTTTTCATCAGCCCCACAGGGAGCACTCGCAATTTATTGTTTCTCAAATTAACGTATTTCAGATTCTTCAAATCATCGAATAGTCCATCTGGAATTTCCATCAATCCGTTACTTTCCATCCATAACACACTTAGATTATTCAAACCCCTGAATAATTTTTCCGGCAGTTGATTCAATTTATTGTGCGAGAGATTAATATCCTGTAAATTTCGACATTTTTGGAATAAATCGTTTGGAACGGTTCTTAAAAAATTATTGTCGAGTTTTATTGTTTCCAGGGAATTCAACATTCCTAGTGTCGTTTCTATTTGGGTGAAACTATTTTGACTCAGATCTAATGTTTCCAATTGGTTCAAACCATGAAAGAAATTATCAACGTTCAAGGATGTTAGACTATTATTGTTCAGTAGGAGAACTTTAAGGGACGGTAAGTCATCAAATGCATCGTTTGGAAAATTTAATCGTTCGTTATTAATCAAATGAAGATTGGTCAAATTTTTCAATGTTATTTTTGATAAAAATACATTTTCGTTCTGATTAATTTTGAGTGTTGTTAATGAATCGACATTATCCAATGCTCCATTCTCGATTTTTACATATTTACTGAATGTGATTTGCAACTTGGTGAGGGTTTCGTATTTTTGAAAATTATTATTTTTCGAGAGTGTGACATTTTTTGCCTGGTTAATACTGATGAGAAAAATGGAACGAGGTTCAACAATGTTGATTTTAAAAATGTTACTGATGTCTGTATTAGCACTGATATCACAATCTTTTAATTTCAACGTCTGTTTTTTAATGATAGTGAAATTAAGTTTCTCCCGCCAATTAAAATTAACATTGTAATTAAACATTGGCAAAGTGGCATTATTTTTGCATGATATTTTAATTACATCTGATGCTCTATTTTGAATCTGAATTTTAAAATCATCGCATATTAAATTTCTTATTCTGTTGAATTTATTTGCTGTACATAAACAATTGTGGAATTGCATTTCACATGGAATTGCTCGCAAAACTTGTAAAAATGACACAAATTCCAAAATGAACGTTAAAAACTTCATTATTGACGGATGTTTTTTCTCGTCTGAAATAAATAATTACAAAAATAAATATTTTTTGAGAAAAAGTGAGAATGGGCGAAACGGAAAAATTATTTTCTAGTTAGAAAACATTTTAATAATTATAACGTTAATATTTAATGATCAAACAAACTTTAAAACATGTTCTTATCATATTTCTTATCTTTTCTTATACTTTCACCGTTATTTTTGAATGCTAGAGAGGAAAAAATTATTTAGTCTGAAAATAACTAACCTGCTGTTAAAAAAAAACTGCTTCAACTGGTAATTGAAAGAAAATTTTTTACTTCAACTTTGGTAAAATTTTGTAACAATAATATAATAATATAATATTATCGTAGAAATAGTAAAACAATATCAAAGAAAGTTTTGTGAGGCACGACTGATATTGTTCTCTATATTTATTGCGGTAAATGGAAATATATAAAATTTTAATGTTTTTCTTTCGTTAATGTTTTGAAAAAATGGTGTTTTAACTACCATAAGAAAGCGAAGTTTATTTTTTCTTTTATACATAGAAAAAAAACTGTAAAAAAAAGGTATTAAAAAAACTACATGAGTAAAATTTTACTTCAAAATGAAAAATTTAATGCTTAAGAAAGAAAAATTCCATACGAAAATTAAATTATAAATCATAATATAAAATATTTCTTGTCACCAAATCAAAAATCATCTGCTTATTGTTATCGCATTTGTTTTGCTCTATTGTGCCCAGTTCGTAAACACCAAAAGATTATTCATCGCATTCAAACAGAAATTAATTTTGTAATCTCGTTTTCTTTGAAAACTGAAATCTAGATAACTTCTGAATTTTTTCCCTTTTTTTTTTTTTTTATTGATCCAAGAAAAATCTGGCGTAAGGTGAAATTAAAGTCTTTGGCATTTTTCCTTATAAATAACGCTTCGTAATTTTCACAACTTTCGTATTAAAATTTACTTATTACGTGGAATAAAAAATTAATCGAACATTTGTCAATTATTATCAGATAAGAAAATTTTTTTTACGTGTTTATTTAAATATTTTCGAAATTTAACAATAATATTGTGCCCTTTATTTATATCTCACAGTATATTAGCAATTTAATAATAAAAAGAAAATATATAAAAAAAATTATATTTTCTTTGAAGCAATATGTGTATTGAAAAAGTAGTCTTCTTTTCCCCTTATGGTGAAGCCACCCCTTAATTTAACATTATTATATATATAGGGGGGGTGCGATGGGTGAAAGAGGGTAGGCGGTTCAACCCGGGTACCCCTGCTTTTCCATGACAGGTGCTGCCATATATGTTCAGCTTCATATTACTAGTATGTCCAAAGCTAACGTTATTTTAATCTAGACACCGTATTCGTAACAAAGTTTTTTTTCCCTCTATCTGTGAGAAACAAAAATTTTCCATGGAAAAACGCTTATTACAAGTTTCTTAACAAAAAAAAAATTCTTTGTTCACCAATTTTTTGTGGATATTTATATTTATTTTGGTAAGTGGAATCTTATTTTTTCCATATCTATTTATAAATTTTAATATATATTTATGTATCATGAAAGTTTTTGTAATAATTATTATTATATGAAAAGTTTTGTGAAAAAAATTACTATTTAGTGTTAAATTACTATTTAGTGTTTGAATTTAGTAATTTAGTAATTTTCATCTGTTCGTTCGATTGTGATTTAAAAAGTGTCTTTGGGTAATATGTAAAAAAATTTTATATAAAATGGAAAAAATGTAATGTAATTATGTAAAAATTTTCCAAAAAAAAGGTGTAAGTAATTTTTTCCACCATGTAATAATTAGAGAAACAAACAAAACAAAAAGTTATTGATTCAGCGCTGCTTGATGTCCTTGTCATATGTGAAAATATTAGTGATATTTTGTTCTGTTATTCCATTTTGTAATAATTACTATACTATTTTATACTCCAAGAGCAGTTTTTTAATTTTTAATTTTAAATGTGGAAAGTGGAACAATTGTTTTATTATTATATATTTTTATTATATTAAATAATTTTAATATGATTTTATTTATTAAATAATATTAGATATTTTGTTCTGTTATTCCATTTTGTAATAATTACTATACTGTTTTATACTCCAAGAGTAGATTTTTAATTTTTAATTTTAAACCTACATGGAAAAATTTGGAAAGTGGAACAATTAATCACATTTTTTTTTCTATAATTTTACAATTTTTTTCTTAATATTTTTATTTATTAATGCAGAATTTTGAACATTCACTTCGTTTTTTTACTTTTTCTATTAAAAGTAATTAAATTTTACTATATACTTTTAATGTCTCATAATGTGTATAATAATGCTTTATCACTGATCCACATAAAATAAAATAAGAATAAAATTTATCGCTATACAGAATAGAAATATAATTATTTTTCAAACTATATAATATATAAGATATAAAAATATTGTGAATGTGAAAAGAAATACAATTGCGTGACGATTGTGTAAACAGGAGAAAGACGTTTTTCCTGTTATTTTTTCTTTTATATTTTTTATACGATGTGCGTGAAAAAAATAAATAATGAAAGAAATCGAAATGAAAATTCATGGGTGGTAGGACTTAATTACATTGGACTGTGTTCAAGTTTTCCGGGCATGTTTATCTTAAATAAAAATCGAGCCACTTTTCTGTACCACTGACTGAACGGCCTAGTTGCAGCTTACTTATTTACTCTCTACTAAAAACCCCTTGGCCTTGGCCCTCCTTCACGCAATCTTTACTACCCTGACACGACTTTTAGCGGGTAGATCATTAACTCTCTAAAGAAACACATTACCCGCTCAAAGTATTAATCCATGCATTGTATACTTTTCTTTTTTTCAAAAACGCATTTCTCACAGTTCAAATTTCAATAACTAATTTTTTATATTATCCTTTCGACATGGGTCAAAAGACGTCTTTTTGACATTTTGTAGTATTTGCTAAAATTTTCATTTTGCCAATTCAATTTAATTTCATTGACAAATAAGTTCGTTATCTTTGTAAAATTTTTGTTTCTTGAACGGCTGAGGTGATTAAGGCGCAGAGATTCGAGCCAACGTACATGGGTTCGATTCCAGGTCCCGGGGAATTTTTTTCTTTGTTTCTACAAGCTAATTTTGTTCATTGAATGAATTAGTAACCGTTTTCACTAATTTCTTGTCAAAAATGACTAAGAATTAGTCAGAAATTACTAAATTAGTCATAAATGACTAAGAATTAGTCAGAAATGACTTAGAATTAGTCAAAGATGACTAATTGACAGCAGAACGCTGCTAATTTAGTTGGTAAAGTTTATTAATTGAAACAGAAGTCATACTAAACCGATTTAGTAGTTTTCTACTCGCCACTTAGTAATTTTTGACTAAATTAGTCAAAACTGTTACTAATTCGAACGATGTAACACTGTTGAATAACTCAACTGACTAATTTAGATTTCCCCTCTCCTTTTAAGAGTTGTAAGGCGTGAAATGTGATATAAAAAGTAAAAAAAAATCTGTCTTTAGAGTTAAAAGTTTTATTTCAAGGCTTTAAAAACTTCCAACTTGCAAAACTTAAAAAGAAACAAAGCAACAAGTTTTTGACTCCCCATAAAAATATTATAATAATTATAAACAATTGAACATACGTTATTTCTTGCTCCAATGTCCGCACCAAGATCAATCATTCTATCTAAAAATGCTGTTCGATTGTCCTTTACAGCATACATCAATGGTGTCATTCCAGTCGTCTGTGAAAAACCAGAAAAAAGTTTTTTTTGAACAAATAAAACAATATTTAATTACAATTGGAAAATGTTTAATTTGGTCAATTAGGAAAATTTTGCAAAAATATTTTAATTGTTGATGTGAAAAAAATTGATGTGTAAAAAATTGATGATATGGAACGCTTTGACCTGCGATCATCCAAGTTAAGCACTGTTAAATACGGTCAGTACTCGGATGGGTGACTGCCGTAGCGTTCAACTGTAGTCGTGAGAAGATATTATATTTTATTAATAATATATTATTATCATGATAATGTATAAGTTAATAAATTAATAGATTAATATATTTATAAACTAATAGATTAATAAATTAATATTAATTGTATTAATAATATATTTTTCTATATTATAATTTTTTTTTATAATTATTATTATTATGAAGATTCGTGCAGTCAATAAAACAAAGAAGTTAAGAGGATTTTTTTTTGTTTATCAAGGGAAAGAATAAAATTTGTACCGTGTCCAAGACACCAGACAGTGGTTGAGGATTGCCGTCTTCGCCCGCATTTTGTGCCGCCTTCTCCAAAGATTTGAGCAACTGGTCCACGGGTGACCATTCTCCTCTGGACGCAAGACCCAAAAGTCTTTGCGACGCTTCCCTTGTTGTTGCACCCGCCGAACCTGGCTTACTTCCGGGCTGTGATGGCTCACCACTAGGCGCTCCATTACTTCCCGTTGATCCCGAACCACCATCTTCTTTAGCTCCCGCCGGACTCTCTTCTTTACTCGAAGAACTCTTCTTGTCGTCCTTCACCAAGGACTTCTTATTGCTACTCATCTTACGTCACTGGATCTTTCCACAATCATCGCTCGATCAATTCTCACCATTGAATTTTTTTTTCTCAAAAAATTCCTCAATTTTTTTCGCCCCTTTCTCTAATTATGCTCACAACGTTGACAAAAAATTTCGTTTTTAGCAAAATATCCCCAAACACTGTGGAAAAATTTCAAATACGGAAAATTTTCAAAACCGCACCATTTAAAAAATTAAAATCACTCACAGTTTGTAAAAATTCGAATTCAATAATCAAAATTGGAAAAGAGCACTTAGACGGTAATGAGAAAAAAAAAATTTTTTTTTCGCGTGAGACGATTGGTATAATTACTTTTTTTTTACTCAGAATTTAGATGTTTTCCTCACGAATTTCCTCACGATTCTGAGGACTTTAAAATTCTCTTGCCTGCAAAAAGAGGGTGGCTTTCGTCCCTCATAGAGTCAGGATCGACCAATCACAGGTACACTGCCGTGGTTTCGTTCAGGTATATAAACTATTACCAACACAAATGGTAACACGAGTTTATAGATGTTGTATCACAAATGCAACGATGTGTATATGTATGCAAATATTTTTAAGGTGGTAGGTTGTAAGGTTGTTAAGGGGGTATATAGAAACTAGAGGAGAACTGCTTTGCTTTCTGAGACGGACGAGGAAAAGGGTGGCGGGGGAGTCGACACGCGACTTCCGGTTTTGGGATGGTAGGCACGCCATCGTGGTATTCAGTACCTTACGGTTATCACCCTCTTTTGTTAAAAAAGAAACTGTGGCCTACTGTGATTTTGTCTCTCCATTTTCGACCCCTCTCCCCTTCTTTAAAACTTTTTTTTATATAAATATTAAATAAACAACTTTTTTATAATACAAAAATCTTATCAGTTTATTACCAGACAATGATTTTTGAATCACCTGAAATTTTTTTTGATTTTCTGAAACACAATAATAATAATTTGTTTAACAATAATAATATTTAAGAAAAATTAAACTCGAAATTTAATCCGTGAGACTGTATAGCGATGGTGTCTCACCGATCGAGACAATAATCATTTTAATGTTTGCCGTGAAATTCATTTGATTTTAAACTCATTTAATATAATTTCCATTTGACGTAAAAATCACTTGACATAAATTTCATTTGACGTAAATGTCATTGGACATAAAATTCATTTGACATGAAATTCATTTGACTTGAATTTCATTGGACATCAATTTCATTTAATACAAAAATCATTTGACATTAAATTCATTTGAATTAAATTTCATTTGACATAAAACTAATTTAACATAATTCCCATTTGACATAAAAATCATTTAACATTAAATTCATTTGAATGATAAGTCAAATGATATTTATGTGAAATGAATGATAAGTCAAATGATATTTATGTCAAATGAATATAAATGGAAATAATATTATTAAATAAAAATAAAAATTAAAAAAGAATTCAATTAATTATATTTAAACTATTCCATCTCCTTAATTTTCCATTTGAGTTGTCATGTATTTTCCTTACACTTAATTTTGTTTTAATTTTAATATTTTTAATAATTCTTCATTAAATTCGATAATCATTGATTCAACTTTGTTTGGCGTATGTTTTAATAGAGATATAATTTGGTCGCAAATTAATTTTCATTGGTGAATGAAAAGTGCCCGTCTATTGTGTGTGGCGTAACAGAATATTTAAAATGTGTCCCGCAATCACATCAGCTCCCTCTTCACCCATAAGTTCGAGTCTATAGATCATATTAAACAATTAATAGTTTATTCACTTCAGGGCTGAATTAAAATACAACAACTCCCTTTGAGTTGAAAAAAAGAAATCAAATTTTCCATCGGGATAATTTTTTTTTCCCCATTAAAAATAAAAATACGAGAAAAAAAGGAAATTTTTGCCCTCTAATTTTTTATTTTACTGATAATAAAAATTATTATAATAATTTGTTCTGGGTTCATGACCCCATTTGTCCCTGTACTGAAACCGGCCCTGATATACACTTGAAATTAACTTCTCCGAGAGCGAACCTTATGCAGTTTAAATAGTTTTAACGAGACCATCTAAAGATAGATAGGGTTTACGATCTTAAACATCTGCGACTGTCAATCTTATCGAACACGATTTACGAACTGTGCAATTTTCAAAATATTGTCATTAAATGTAAAAAAAAATAATGACTCATTATTCTTGACCAATAATGTTACCAAAGAAGTGTTAAATATTTTTTTGATTTAAATTTTTAAACTTATTTCAGTAAATAATATAAAAGAAGAAGAAGAAAAATAGTGAAAGGAAAGAAAGAAAAATTTACGAAAGAGAGGAGAAGAAAAGACAACAAAAGCAATAATGGCTAATGATGAAATAGACTATCAATTAAAAAAAATTGAAAAAAAAGGAGAGGAAGTAATGTCAAATAATGATGAGAAGGATAATCATCGGAAAAATAAAGAAACATTTTTGGAAAAATTAAAAACATGGAGGAAGAATATGATTTGGAGATATTTTTTCTTCATTACAGTTTGGCATGTTATTGCATTTTATGGATTCATGACATTTCCATATTCAACTCATAAATTGACAGTCTTATGGAGTATGTGAATTAAATATCATAAAAAGTATTAAATATTTCATAATTGGAAAATATTTTACCCAACAATTTTTTTTTTTTAATTTTATTTACAGTTGTCATTGAATATCTTTACGCTGTTTTTGGATTATGCGGTGGTGCTCATCGTTACTGGTCTCATCGATCTTTCAAAGCAAAACTACCCCTTCAAATTATTTTAGCCGGTGGGCATTACACAGTGGGCATCGTAAGTATATAATTATAAAGAAATTTATATACGAGCGAAAGTCGAATAACAAAGCTAAGGGACGCTCGCCCTTATGGTAAATGCGACTTACTAGGTTTTTACTTTGGACAGCAGAATTAATAGAATTATCTGAATTTCATTTAAGCTCAGAATATACGACTGGGTTAAAATACACAGAGTTCATCATAAATATACTGACATGGATGCAGATCCACATAATGCATCGCGTGGATTTTTTTACGCCCACATTGGTTGGTGGGTGCAAAAAAAAAATCCAGAATTTTTGAAACGACTCAAAGAAATTGACATGAGCGACTTGAAGGCAGATCCGATTGCAAATTTTGGTGATAAGTGAGTAAAATAACAAAGTATATGTTTTTCTTTTCTATTTTTACCTTTAAGAAAAAATGCTTTTTAACTATTATATTATGAATTAAATTATATTCAAAATATGTAAATAATAAAAAAAAAATTTTCTTGAATTATTTTTGTACAGGTACTACTACAGTATGTTGACTCTAATGACTGTAATTTTTCCAACATTAGTGCCAATAATTTTATGGAATGAAAGTCTCTATTGGGCGGTTATGTCACAAGCATTTATGCGCTATGTGTTGGCATTAAATTCAATATTATTGATTAATAGCGCAGCACATATGTTTGGATCGAAGCCCTTTAATAGGTGAATGCATTTTTTTTTTTGACAACTTTGACAATTATACAGTCGTGTCTCGTAAGTGCAAGAATCGTGGAAATTCCCCACTCCTTAATATTCGTAACTGCAAGTATACAATCGCTCCCTTAAAGTGGGTCTCATAATTGCAAGAATCGTTGAAATTCCCTACTTCTCAATATTCGTAATTGCAAGTATACAATCGCTCCTTTAAAGTAAGTCTCGTAATTGCAAGAATCGTGAAAATTCTGCACTCTTCAAAATTCGTCATTGCAAGATGAAAATCGCTCCCTTAAAGTAGGTCTCGTAATTGCAAGAATCATGAAAATCCCCCAATATTCCTAACTGCATGATTCTCATGCCGAATAAAAACTCATCCCCTACAGTTTCGAATCTTGCAATTACGTGACACGACTGTGAACGAAACGATTTTATGAAATATACAATATATTTTTTTAAAAATAAATTCAACAGGTACATAATGCCAAGTGAAAATCGTCTTGTTGTACTTTTAACAACAGGAGAGGGATGGCACAATTTTCATCACACTTTTCCGTGGGATTTTCGCGCCGGAGGAATTGATAAATACGATTTTAATTTAACATCATTTTTAATCAAACAATTTGAAAAGATTGGTTGGGCCTACGATTTAAAAACTGCGAGTAATGATCTTATTAAAACCACATCTCTAAAGAGAGGCGACGGAAGTCACACAAAATTATGGGAAGAAGTTCCTGAACCTAAGTAAAAAATAAATAAATAAATAAATAAATCGCACATCACATGAGAAAATTTTGCAATTTATTGAGAAAATTCAACTGCGCATTTACATATAAAATTTTGGACCAATGAAAACAGTGCAGTGTAAAATTATATGAATCTTTTATATTGTTTTCTGTTAATTTTTAAGTTGATTATTTATTAAAACTTAAAAGTCTACTCAAATAGCACAAAATATTGCCTCAACATTGCACGGTAATATTTGCTATTATTGCTCGGCAATATTGCCGCAACATTGATTATTTCCGCCTTAAGACAATATTGCCTGGCAATATTGCAACAAAATTGCTTCTCCTAAGTGTAAAAATATTTAATACTATGCGCCGACGATAGCCAATATTGCAATCTTGCAAAAATGACATAATAAACATTACGGCAATATTACCTTAATATTGTCAGGAAATATTGAACATTGCCTTAATAAGAACATAACAAATGTTGCATCAATATTGCCTCAATATTGCCCAGAAATATTCGCAAAATTACCATGCAATGTTGACGCAATATTGTTGTCATATGTTTTGCTATTTGGGATTCAACCTCAAGACTAATACTGAATAAAATATTGTAAAAAAAAACTAGTTTTACAAAATAACTTATACAGTTGTCATTTTTAGAATAAAAATGTTGGATATAATTAAGAAAGAAGAAATTTGTAATTTAAAATAAAATAACGAATACAATCATTGCTTTATCAGATTTTTTTTCACTAATAACTGAATATTATTTAGAAAATATAATTATTAGTAATGCGTATGGTGGTATTTTTGAGAATAGTGAACAATACCCAAAAAGCACGTAATATTACAGTAATATTACAGCAATATCACTCGGTAATATTACTGTAATGCTACTGTGATATTAAAATATCCGCCCCATGGTAATATTACCGGGTAATATTACTGTAATGTTACAGTGACATTACCGTAATGTTACGCGGTAATATTACTGCCATATTACAGTAATGTTCAGCGGTAATTTTACTGTTATGTTACTGTAATATTACACGCTTTTATAAAAAACAAAAAAATTATTTTAAAATGTATATTTATTATTTAATAATAAAGCACTGAAAAATATCTTCCAATTTTTTTGAATGTTCTTTGTTTTTTTTATAAGCGTGTAATATTACTGTAATGTTACAGTAACATTACTGTAATTTTACAGTAATATTACGATGGGGCGGACATTTTAATATTATAGTAATATTCCAGTAATATTACCGGGTGATATTGCTGTAATATTACTGTAATATTACGTGCTAGTTGGGTATAAAATGAGATTTTTTTTTAATTATTTCAAATTGTCTTTTCTGTATAGGAAGTTATAAATAAGTTTCCCCCTACCATTTTCTCTCTGGTGCAATATGTGTAACTGACATTCATGTATTGCATAATATGCTTAGGGAGTATAATATAAATGATATACATACATGCGTTGAACTATATATATATTGTATTAACAGAAAGACAGTCAATGAATCATCAATATATGAGGACTTGTAATCCTTGCTCTCCTTCAATTTCCTTAAGAGTTTGTAATTATATTATCCATTCTAACCGCAATGCAGTTTTCTTTGAATGAATCTCAAATATATTGAATCAAGTTTACAAAACGTATTTAGTCACCTATGTTGATAATTCATTGTGATTTATTTTGTACAAGTGAAGTGTCGTGTTCCTAAAACCTTTAATAGTGTCCTTGTCCCTTTTATCAGGTGATATACTTTACCGACCTATATTAGTTCAATTTCAAATTAATTTAATGTACATACATACATTTATTTAATATTCCTCGCTAATAAATTTATGTTCATTATTACTTGTACATTTTTCAATTTTATGCAGATACCAAATTCAAGTAATTAAAACAAATTTTTCAAAATTCAAATATACTTCATTTTTCATTCGCGTTTCATTTATGAAATGTGTGTGATAAAATAAAAATTATATTTATTTTTACTATTATTTACTATTTTTTTTTATAAATAATATTTTACATAGTGATGAAGCATATATTTTGCCGGAACGAGTTAATTTACATCATTAAAATGTTATTGCCCGACGACGTTTATGATGACGTATAAGATAAATAATACAATTATCAATTCATATTTTCTATCGCAACGCTCTTTGACTTTTTAGTTTCAATCCCGACTTTATCGCAGTATTGTGTGTGCGTTATATTCAGTTTAAAAAGAAAATGCTCGCCAAAAATTTTCGTTTCTTGTCCAGATATGTAACTGTTGCACGCAATGATAAATTAGAAAAAATTCAATCAAAAAACAATGTACACGGACTAGGTAAAGGTGATTTTTATGAATATTCACTTGTTCGATATTTGTAAGTAAAATTACAGAAAGGAAATAATAGAAGTGAATTAAAATTTTAAAAAAGAATTGGGTGTTACATGTTAACTGTTACGTAACATTAAAATTAACCAACTTATAACAGTGTTATATAAGAAATTTACTGTTCCTTTACTAATTAGACACAAAATTACTGAAGTGTAATGTAACTGGAAAGTAACAACTGTTCTGTGACTGTTACAGTATCATTACATAAACATTTTACTTCTTTGTTACGTAAATGTTACAGAAATGTGTTATATCTTAGTGACAAATTTGTTCTGTAACTAATTAGTCCCAAAATTACATAATTGTAACGTAACTGGAAAGTAACAAGAAAAAAACACAAAATGTAACCGGAATGTAACAACTATTTTGTCACTGTTACAGAATCGTTACATTAATTTTTCACTTTTTTGTTACGTAACTATAACAGAACAATGTTATATCCCAGTGACCGATAAGTTATCTGTAACTAATTCGTTACAAAATTACATAACTGTAACGTAATTGGAAAGTAACAACTGTTCTGTCACTGTTGTAGAATCGTTACATAAATATTCCATTTCTTTGTTACATAACTGTGACGAAACAATTTTTATTCAATACTTTTTAGAAAAATCAATTATTTTTATTAGGTGTTTGATGAAAGAAAATCATGTTTCTTAGTGTTACGTAACAGTTACATAACATTGTTTACCCGTTAAAAAATTAATGCTTTCTGTAACATAAATACATTAATTTTGTTCAAGGATGTTCCCCCACGTCAAATAAAACATTTTCATTCAGTCAATATCGAGGAATTTCCAATGAAGCGACACAAAATGATGAAAGGAAAGAAAAAAATCTTTCCCATCTCCATTATTCCGGTTCTGTACCACTGATGGATTTGACAATTGGCGAATTATTTGAATCAGCCGCTGAAAAATGGCCAAATCGAGAATGCATTTTTTCCGTTCATCAAAAAATTCGTTTAACATATGCTGAAGTAAATCGACGGGCAAATATACTAGCAGCTGGTTTAAAAAAATTAGGTCTCAAAAATGGTGATCGTTTTGGTTTATGGGCACCAAATGACATTGAATGGTTCATTGGATTTATTGCATCGGTCAGATTGGGATTAATTATGGTTGGCATTAATCCTGGATATGAGGAAGCGGAAATGGAATTTTGTTTACAGAAAGTACAAATGAAAGGAATTCTTGCACCTGAATTGTTTCGTAGAAAAAATTTTGCCAATATACTTCTTCAGTGCAAGGAAAAATGTCCATTTTTAGAGCATATTATTATCTACTCGGAAAATCACGTGAGGTAAGTTTTTCCAATATTCAAATCATCCAAAATGATTTTATTCTCTGTTTCTTCAAAACGAGAAAATAAAGAAACAAGAATGGCAAAATATGTTTAGAACAATTTACTCTGATTTTCCGCTACTATTTTTCATTTTATCTGGAATTTAAATGTAATTACTTTTCTTAGAATTTCTTGGAAAAATGCTAATTCAATTGCTTCTGGTTTACATTATTATTATTTATGATTCATCGAATTAGCGTATAAAGTTTATTGAAATGATGTTGATTTTTTTTTCTTTTTTTTTTTATTATAATTTTGGAATTTTAATGAAAAAAATCAAGATATAGGGCTGACAAACGTGACATTCCTGGGTACTGTACAATACCTAATGTCGAATGGATTTTACAAAGGGACGTTGAATCGCATAATAATTCTCTCTTGTTGACTTTTAACGTCAAACTACCCACACCCACTTCGGCTGATTCATGAATATCGCGTGCAACATCGCGTAAAATAACTGACGGAAAACTTTATGTTATATTCACGAAAGAATTGGGTTAAATGAACGCTCCGATGTTAGAATCGAATCTGTATACAATATGATTTTTGACAGTCACGCAGTTTCTAATTATTTTCAAGAAGAAGAAGAAGAAGAATAAAAATACAAATATCTAAAACGATATTAAAAATTCACTTGTATTTTTCCCCTTAAATGAAAAAATTTTATATCACGAATTATTTTAGGGCTTAAATTTTTTTCCACAACTTGAATCAAATCGATTGAGTGTGACTTGTGATTTTTAAAAAGAGAATAATGAAGTTTACACAAGAAAGTCAATTGAACTAGATTTAAGAAGACACGGGTTGGATTAATTTCCTGTGTAAAAAAATTTATATATTTTAAATGTGTTTTCTATTTGTACAACCTTGAATGGAACAATGGGGAAAAAAACCAATAATTTTTATTATACTCGAGCTTTATTATTCCTTGATTCAATTTTTCTTCTATTATCTTTTTCACGTATAACTAATCTTAAAGTTAAAAAGCATATTTGCTGATTACTCTTCAAGGCTATGTGTGTGTAAGGAAATTACCTTAAAATTCAGGTCGTATGATGTAGAAAAAAAACCCTTTATTTCCACATTAATTTCTTTTTTCATGTGATTATTTCTTAATCGAAAACATTTATAAACAATTGTCCTTTTTTTGCTTAACAAGGGGCACTCGACTTTTGACTGATGTTGCCAATTTGGCGACGAAAAAGGATATTGAAGGAATTTGCAAAGAACAAAAATCCATCTCATGTTACGATGGTAGCAATATTCAGTTTACTTCGGGAACAACTGGAAAGCCGAAGGCAGCATTTTTGAGTCATAGAGCTTTGATAAATAATTCACGACAGGTGAGACGTAAATAATACAAACAAAACAGCAGAAAATTAATTTTTTAGGAAAATTGTTGATTAAGGAATTTTTTTGTAAAATACATTTTCATTTTCAGGCAGCGGAACGTTTTGAATTATATGACAATAATCATAAAATTTGCGTGAATGTGCCATTTTTTCACGCCTTTGGAATGATAGCGCAGACATCTGCCTGGCATTCGGGAACAACTTTAATTCTTCCTGCGCCAACATTTAATCCAGTTAATTCTCTATATGCAATTGTTAATGAAAAATGTTCCGGTATTTATGGTACCCCAACAATGTGGGTGAGATATTTGAAACAAAAAAAAAAAAACAGACAAAAATTTAATAAAACTAGTATAAGTCTGCTGTCCAAAGTAAAAACCTAGTAAAAGTCGTATTTGCCATAAGAGCGAAAGTCGAATAACAAAGCTAAAGGACGCTCGCCCTTATGGCAAATGCGACTTACTAGGTTTTTACTTTGGACAGCAGAAGTAATTTTTACTAATTTTACTAATTTTACACAAAATTTCCTTTGATTGTATCAATGATAGTAAAATACATAATAAAATAAAAATTAATAGTAAAATTTATTTTAAATAGTAATAATAGTAAATAATACCGCAGAATTGTAAATAGTAAATAGTAAAAATTTGTAAATAGTAAAAGTTGGTTTATTAATAGTAAAATTTATTTTAAAAATAGTAAATAATACCGCAGAATTTCCGGACATATTTTAAGTTTCGCTTTGTAAATAGTAAAAGTTGGTTTATAATTTATGCAAATTGAAACTAATTTTTCTGATCGAGGTAATTTTTTTAAAATTGTATGACAAACACTGTAACACTTTTTCACATGCCCAGAACTTAATAAAAAATGCGAAATTACTTAAAAGAGAGAAACAAGAGAGAAATCTGATTGAAATTAAAAAAAGATTTTTTTTCAAACACTTAATAAATTAATTGTTTTTGAATAAACACGAGAAATTCCGGAGAAACATTGAATTTTTGATGAAAGGAAATAGGTTCACATGCATATAAAGGATAGAAGAAATATTCTCGTACGTGGTATAAGGATAATATCGTTTGGATTCCGTACTGTTATTCCGTTCCAGGTCTGAACGTGGGTTCCGCAATATATATGTATAGAGAGTGTGTTGTAGAGTTACAAAGTCATTTCCGCCGACGACGATATACCCGCCGAAATGAAGACTCGTTAGCGAGGGCTTATGCTTCTCTTGGAGGAAGGTGTTAACGAATAAATTGCTGTCGTCTTATAGCCTTGAGAAATAAACGCATTGCAATGAAAAAATTCCTTATTCTTATTTAGACAAAAGGGAGAAGGTCGTTAAATTCATTTTAAATTACATTCAACTAAATAGTGTCAGGTGATAAAATTATTGTTTGTCTAAATGGGCAATCAATCGTGTCGTATTTATATGAATCAATGGTTATATACATTTAGTCACGCTTTTTCAGCATGATTGAACAAGTACTTTGTGCTTAAACGTGTAATTGGCAAATTTTATGGAATTGCTAAATCGGCCAATCTTAATTGGCAAGGCTAATATCTTGATTGCGTGAATCAACTTCTTGGATCAAACTTGAATCTTGGGCAATAGGTAGTTAATTCGTTCCGTACAATTTTAATTCTGCTCCTTATATAAGGTTTTTATTATATTTGTATTACTTCTTTTTATCTTAATCTTTTGTATCCTTGTCTCGTTTTATTACATACTACAAAAATTTCAGGTCTATTTGGAAGTTTGAAAATTGTCGTTCCAAAATGTTTTATAGCCCTTAGGTCAATGTCGTAATTTTTATCCAGTAGCGGGAATAATTGTTCCCAGTGGGATTTAAAAAGCTTTGTGTGTAACAATTAGCGCGATCAAAGGGAACTATTGATTTAACGAAATTCATCAAATAATGACGGATTCCTTTTGTGCCGGTGAGTAGAGTCGTTTGGTATTTAAAGCAGAAGTGTTCCTCTGGGCAAACGATTCTAAGTTGAAAACAAGAATGAATTGTGTTTTGTTAGTTTCAATTGGATTCACTTTAATAAAAAAGTAATTTCGTTTTCGTTGCAATTTATTTTAATCTCGTTTACAGAATGATACATCGATATACAATCAATTCTTAAAACAGTTAGAGAATTCAAATTGTTCTTTTTATTTCCCCATCATCATTCTTTTCGGGAGTAATTATTTTTTGTTGATAAAAGTTCTTCTTTTAAAATAGAGAGTTTGGTTTTATTTGCTTTTACGCAGTAGAGGGACTCTCAAAAATTTTAGTGTTATGGAAGTTTTATTTACGTTTTATGACACTATTTGCGGTTGATGTGTGGAAAATAAGTGCTTGGTTAAAATGGAGACGGAATCTCGTTGTTATTTCTTAAATGACTGGTTAAAATAAGTTTTTAGATGAGCGAAGGCGTAAGGAAATGAGCTTGTTGCCATAACTGTACTTTCTACTTATATATATCTGCAAAAGGCGCACCTTTACAAAAGGTCTTTACAATTTATTTCAAAGACTTGTCTTCTCCAGAGGTGTAGATAGAATGAATAAAATAATTTAAATACACAGGTACCCCATAGGCACATTTGATTACTCATCAAATGCTTGGTACTCATATTACCCGATCGCACAGTGTCCACTTACCGTGATTAGTTAAAAATCAAGGTGCCACTTGCAAATTTGAAGATGCGACCAAATTTTTATTACAATTAAAAATTAAGAAATAAAAAACACACATTTTTCATATTTTCATAAATAACCCGTGCAGAAATTGTCCCACTTTTCCCTATCTAAAATAGGGCTCTACACCCAGAAAAAAAATATATTTGTCTCAGAGCCAAATAAACTATTTATTTGGAACAAATAAATTTTATTTGGTTCAAATAAAATTTTTATTTGGTTAAAATAAAATTTTTATTTAAAACAAATACATAATTTAGTTGGCTCTGAGAAAAATATACGTTTATTTAACTCAAATAAATTATATTTGGTTCAAATAAAACATTTTTCTGGGTTTCACAAGGGCCTTGCAAGAAACTAGGAAAACTAGTTAGACCCTTGCTAAAGCCCTATTTCAATTAGGGCCAATTTCTGCACGGAAATTGAATAATAGAATCTTGTAAAAAAAAAATAAAAACAAGATTATTATTTAATTGTATCTGATTTTTTAATTGCATCATTACGGATTAATGACGCGTGAAACGACAGTTTTCGGATAATTTGTCAATTAAATATTAAGTATTACAAGAGAAGGCAATTTTGGAACATATATATATATTTTATTCAATTTTTCCCCCATCAAGTCTAAATGAAATTTTATGAATCGCTTATCAGTGAAAAATGAGAGTTGAATAATCTTGGCTGTATAATCGTTTTTCTTGACGCGACAGGACATTGACTCGAGAGATGGAGGCGATCTTGGCCATAAATTGTGTCAGAGACTGTACTCAACCGAACGGTTAACCTTGAAGTCAGCTATAGTGGAGTCGACTAGCACTTTCCAAGGGAGCGTGGCTTCTGTCGTTCACCTTTTACGCTTATAGAGATTATAGAGAGGAATATAGGAGGGATAGGTGTGTCGGATATAGGAAAGGGAACATAGACTATATACCAATATAGCAGCTAGACTAGACACTAGACTCTGAAGATGAACTGCAGGTTAAAGCCGAGGTTAACTCTATGATAGGCTCTACTGGATATACAAACTATAGTTTGATTTCGACTTACTATACAGTCGCTAGACTGTAACTAGATGTGCTCGTGTGTGAACAGCTGTTCGATATACTCTTTCTAGTTTCCAGTTTCAAACATTTTTTTTTTTTTTTTTCTTTTTCCACTGATGGTGAGAAAATACATGCTCGTTCTATTTCACGCTATTCCACTGGGGGATGCGCTGCTCTCGTTTGATTTACTATAATAGCTTTTTAGATTTTATTGCATCAAAATTACCCCGAAAAAAAAGGTTTATAAAACAAGTTTTCCACTTTCCAAATATTACTGCTCATTCAAGTGAAAACATTTCGCGTGTTACCGAGAAAAACAGTATTAATTTTACTTTATTGAACACACTTCAGTTTGCGACAATTTCCATATAAATAAGTGTGTTCCATAAAATTTAGTGGTTTCTTTGTTTATGAAAAGCTTTTAGAGTTTGCAAAATTATATGCAGGATTTAAATTTTATTGTAAAAAAATTACATATATGCGGGAATTTTATGACAGTAGAGAGTGAAATTTAATTCTTAACATAAAATTTTAAAAATACTCGAACAATTTTCAATTTTTTAGAATTTGTATTGCTAATATATTTTTATGGTGGGAAAAAATTTTTTTTTGAAATTATTATGATAAAAGCAAATGAAGGTAAAAATTTTATTATTGCCCCACTTGGCCCTACTTGAAGTAGGTCTTTAGCAAGGGTCTAACTAGTTTTCCTATTGATATTATACACAAATGTGCTTTAAATACAATAAAATATAGAAGAAAAAAATGTGTGTAAAGCTTCTTGTTATTGAATTAGGTTCTGGAATGTGGAAAATTTGGTTGGAATTTAGTTTCGCGCCATTCAAATTAATTTAGAACATTATGAGCAGCCACGCGTCGCGCGGTTCTCGGCAGTAGCAGGAAAATTTAAATGACCCGCCACTATAAATCACATAACCTCACGGTCTCGTCGCTTTAGATGAGCCAAGGCTGGCTAAAATATCTTCCCATGCAGTTGGCTTGTGTGTCGACCCCCAAAGTCTATCCTATATATATTTGGTTCTTGAACGTGCTGCTTTTGAAAGGGTCGATTCATATAATGGTTCAACAGTTCATTAGAAACTCGGGGTCCTTCTTTGAATGCTGACAAGTACGTGTCGTCCCAATGTCGGTGAAAGTAAATGCTCGATAATATTTATGCGATCTCACGCCTTAAGGATAAGGTGCGTAAGTCTTTACAACAAGTGAATATTCACCTGCAAAGTGGGAAAATAAATCACTTCTAAAATCGAAATTATTTAGAAGCACGAACAGCCTTTCAATCACTTTCAATTACTGTCAATTACTTTAACCAACACTTGTCTTAACCTTAACTTGATATTTAGTTCCTTTTTGCTCCATTTTTACTCAATTCTTTTTCGCTGACGAATTTTTAAAGAATATTATTTATAATTTACGTGAATAATAATCTAATAAATAATAATCTCTCGAATAAAAAAATTTGTTTCATTATCTTTTTGCGGATATTGTGAAAGATTGAAGATTAAGAAAGTTAAATTGATTTACTTTAGCTTATTATGCCACAAATGAGTAATAATAAAGTTAGCCGATTATTTACGGTGAATAATAAAGGGCTTGAAAGATGGAAAATGTTTAATAAACATAAGGTCGAAACGGAAGCGAGGATTCGCAATTTAATAACTAAGTTGATGCAAAATA
>JUFY01035875.1:0-24969 GCA_001855655.1 Leptopilina clavipes
GATGTTTATAATTTTTAAGAAGTTTTGAAATTTGTTTGTTTCTTTTCAGGACAATGAAGACAAGTTAGAAAGTTTAAAAAGAAAATTGAAAGCAGATCGTAAAGATGCCTATGGAAAGCGTAAAAAAATCGAGGAAGAACGACGAGAGGAAAAGAGATGTCGAGAAATTTATATAATGAAATTTATATTTTGATTAGCTTCATAATTTTGGGGTCGCTGATTACGCACATGAACTCAGATTTCAAAAATTAAAAATGGCGGATACTATATGGCGGACGACTATTTTAAAAATAAAATTCAATTTGCTTAAAGTTCGTTACTCTCGGGGGTTAATATATCAGAGATTTGTTACAATGCTTAATGATATAAGGCAACAATTTACCAAAGTTTCAAGACAATACAAGAATATTTATTTTCGTATCAAGGGCGCAAAATAAGTGATTGAGACAAAGGCAAGATGAAGGATCGCCAGGTCACTCTGGAGATCCGTGACCTGGATTGCCTTACTGAGGAAACCGAAGTGCAGGAGGCCTTGGTTCAGTGTTTAAAGACACCATCAGAAGGCAGAGAGGTGACGGTCCTAGGACCTAACAAGCGTGGCTTGAAGCTAGCTGCTGTAGTCACGAACTTGGAAGAAGCCGAAAGGCTTGAAAAGTTGGGACGCATAAAGGTATGCTTTATGTCGTGCCCAATTAGAAAAAAATGTATGGTCGTTAGGTGCAATAGGTGCCTTGGATACGGCCACATTTGAAAAGGTTGTAAGGCGGTGGACAGATCGGCTGCGTGCTTCAGGTGCGGTGAGGCCGGTCATATGTCTGCATCTTGCAAAAGAAGCCCAACCTGCTTCTTATGCGGTTCCGTAGGTGAAGAATAGTCCAGTTTAAAGACGGGAGTGGTTTTTAGTGGGTGGACCAGAACAAGAACGGTCAGCCCCACATAACCTGCAATTTTTATCTGACAATAAAGCATTACGATGCGAAGACAGCCTTCTCGAACGTAGAAATAAAAGAAACAATCTACATGAAACAACCTTAGGGTTACGTAATTCCAGGAAAGGAGGAATATGTTTGTAAACTAAAAAGAGGCATTTACGGTCTAAAACAAGCAGCGAAAGTGTGGAATGATAAATTAGACGAATGGTTAAAGAAATATGGTTTTGTACAAAGTAAAACGAATTTTTGACTTTACACAAAGTTTAGTGAAAAGGAAACCATTTATTCGATCATTTACGTCGATGACTTTATAATCGCCGCAACAAACATCGAGAACATCAATCAAGTAGCCCAATTTTTGAAAGAACAATTTGATCTTAAAGATTTAGGAAATTTACGATACTACTTAGGGATTTAAGTTAAAAAGGACAATGATGGTTTTTATCTCATCAGTCAAGAAAAATACATTCAAAAGATAGCAGACAGATTCGGTTTAAAGGATACAAAAACTTCGAACATACCATTAGACTCAGGATATTTGAAAGCAAGAGAAGATGTAACATCTATGGCAGAAAGTAAAAAATATCAACAGTTATTTGGAGCATTGCTATATTTAGCAATTAACACGAGGCCCGATATAGCAGCCAGCATTACAATATTAAGCCAGAATAACAAACAACCTGCGACAAGTGACTGGACGGAGGCAAAAAGGGTTGTGCGCTACCTGAATGGGACAATGGACTATAAATTAAGACTAGGTCAGAAGGATGCTCCAACTCAACTCATCGGATTCGCAGACGCAGATTGGGCAGAAAACAAAATTGATAGAAAATCTAACAGCGGTTATCTATTTCAATTTCACGGTACATCAATAAGCTGGGGATGCAGAAAACAAACATGTGTATCTCTATCTTCAACAGAAGCCGAATACATTGCTTTAGCAGAAGCAACACAGTACGCTATTTGGAATCGAAGACTCCTTAAAGAGGAAAAAAAAGACTATTATCTACGAAGACAACCAAAGCTGCCTCAAACTTATTTTAAATAAGAAGTTTACTCATAGAACTAAGCATATCGACACAAAGTATCATTTTGTGAAAGATTTAAAGAATCAAGAAATTATGGACTACAGATATTGTCCTACGGGGAAGATGCCAGCCGACATGTTAACAAAACCACTTAACCGCATAAAACTGAATAACATGCCAACAATATGTCGACTAATTAAATAGTCAATAGGACAACTCTATATTTCAACATAATTATATCGTTGAGGTAGGGTGTTGGAATTCAACTACAATAAATTCAACTACGTTCAACTATACAGAAATCCGGAAATACAGACAAAGATTTTTTGTGATTTTGCCTGAACTCAAGGGGTCTACGGAAGGATACAGGACCAAAAGGTTTAGTTCCGTTCGGACCTATCCAAAGTGCGGTTATCAAAAATAAATAGATATTTCAACATATTACGAGACTTGAATTCGGAAACCTAAAATCGTAGGCTGACCAGGGAGCGATAGTGGGTCCGCAGGCGGCGGACTAATAAGTAGAGTACGACACTACAAGATAAAAGTCTGAGATTGACTTACGATCTCACGATTGTAGTATTATATAATATAATCATCAGGAAGGTCATAATCCTTGGACCTAATAAGGGAGGAGTAAAGCTCGCTATTATAGTCACCAACCTGGAAGGATGGAATTTGGAAGATCTTGGACACATAAAGATTGGGTTTGTGTCTTGCCACGTTAGAAAGAGAATAATGGTCGTAAGGTGTCATAAATGCCTTGACTACGTCGAGATAGGTAGAACATCAGCTGCGTGCTTCAGGTGAGGATAAGAAAAACACAAGCTAGCAGATTGCAAGAAGAGCCCATGCTCATTCTTATACCAGGATAAGTTCGACGGAAAAGAGAACATCAACCACGTCACAAGCTCAGGGGTTTGCAAAGTCTTCATTGAGAAGCGCCATTGAGAAACCCAAAAATACCCTGTCCAGAACGCGAAGAAAGTAAGGCCAGAAAAAGAGTGTCACGGAGAAGTCGCGCAAGCGACTAAACCCCAGTTCGTGGGTAAATAAAAGTCAACCTACTTAAACACCCACTCTTCTCCAGAAATCCAATAATTCTTCTATTGATTAATTGCTGATTTGCTCCGGGTAAACGAATGCTTGACTGCATGCTAAAATGTTTGACGCTAGCAGATACTGGCCATTTACATAAAACGTGTGTCGATGTTTCCTCATTAAATAATTGATCTTAGATTTAGAGTTATCCTTTCTTTTAATAAAAAGTTTTAGTTTTATGAAAGATATATTTAATCTTCTGACTAGAGTTGATGTAATAAAGTTGGAACTAGATCCAATATCCGAAAACTCAAGGCAAAAATTGGTTTTAGATCCTTATAAAAAACAGTAATAACTGTATGCGCTATATTCAATGTAATTAGATTTTCTATAATTTGGAATCCAATTGGCTTCCGATGTGACCGCAGTCTCCAGCTGAAAGATTATCTGTGAATTCTTAGAAAGGGAAAACTCTTAATTTGCTAATCTTATTTACAATGCTTCTCTATCTCTGTCTCTGATATCTGATGATATCTCTAGATGGTAGATTAACAACGAGAGCTGTAACTACAGTTACAATATAGGTGCATTTAATAATAGTCAGGATTAAGACTATCTAGATTGTAAACAATTTATTGTATCCGAACTGGTTTTTCAGATGTGCTTGGTGTCTGTCATAAATGATTAGCCCTGAAATTCAAACATTCAGGACAATGCAGATGTCAAACATAACCTTTCTAGCATCAACATTTTCACTGTGGCCTAGTCCAGAAGGTCAAAAGCAGTGCCACTATTCTCAGTGGGCAAAAAACCATGTTCGTTCCTAAAACATTCTTAAAACGTTTTTAGAACGTTTCATGTCAGCCAAAAAATGTTCAAGAACATTATTTGAACATCCATGTTCTTAAAATGTTTTGGAACATTATTTGGCGGACATGAAACGTTCTAAAAACGTTTTTAGAACGTTTTTGGAACGAACATGGTTTTTTGCCTACTGGATTGTCAAACAGCTTTTAAGTATTTTTATCCTTCCTGCCATAACCTTCAAGACCTAACTGCAACCTTACCGTAGTGCTGATTCTGTGGGAATTCTCTATGTAACTCGAGAAGATTCTCCGTCATTATCAACCTGTTGACAAAAACCCTATAGATACGGCCCTGTTTAGCACATCCTGCGTTAATTTCTATAGAACGAAAAATTCACTTTGGCTATTCAACTCGTGAAATTGAACCCCGTCGTCGATGTTAGAAGGGAGCAGACGCAAAGTAAAAATAGAGGTCATTGAGAAGAAATTATTCGATTTTTGTACTTATTCCGAAGAAAGATGAAGTTCACCCGGTTAAACATCGATAACGCGGCACTGACCTAGCAGATGACAAAGCAGCATGGTTAAGACTCGACGACTAGGATAACGGAGGAGAAAAGAGAGAAATCCAACGCTTCTCGAAACCGGACGGCGAATTAATTGCTGTCTTGCTCAGTGACCAACGTGTAATATAGTCCAATTTTCGCCTTGAATGCATTTTTTAAAATCAAGTTTATTAAGTAATATAGTGGGTACTTCGATTTGTCATCCTACAGGTACGTTCTTCGAGTTATATTGTTTAAAGACCTTTCTCTCGTTCAGAAACTCGAGACATAATGTGATTTGAATACCTTTTTGTCTATTTTGGCTGGTGATATTCTTTACAAGATTAAACTTCAGTTTTTCCTTTCGTGTCGATTCATCAAATTATCATTTTCGAGTGCCCAACAGTTGAGAAACAATTCAGAAAAGTGAATCCTATTATGTATTATTAATTATTTTAGAGTTTCCATTTCCCCTTTTTGCGATTGATTTCTCCCCATTCCTGTGTCGTTTATTCCTAAAAATGTACATGACCTACGATTTATGAGTTAGACCAAGAGCAAATCTTGCTTTTAAGTCACTTTCTTTATTTAAATTATAATTTTAGTTTTACGTTTTGTTATTTTCCGAGAGTCCCATATTGAACATGTAATTTAGTATATTTTCCCCTTTTTGTGTAGAAATTCCGCTTTCCTCAAAAAATTGTAATTTTCTTTACCTACGATCGTCTGTAATTTTTGTTAACCCCTTTTAACAAGATCATTAATGTTACTTTTATTATTTTGTAAATTCTACCTGCTACCCTACTAACCTGTAGTAAAAATTGCAGGTTATGTGGGGTTGATCGCTCTTGTTCTGTTGGACCCACTAATAATCACATCCCGTCTTTTTACTGGACTAATCTTCAACTTACGGAACTACCTTTCGGCTATTAACTTCGTAAGTGAAGGTCCAATTTTGTCGCATTTGCGACTCTATCGTACCGTTTTTGATCTGTCCTATTTGTATTTTGTTCTTGCGAGAGTCTTCTTGGCTTTCTCGAGGGCTGACCTGAAGACTCCACTACCGGCGACGTGATTCATATTAACGTTTCCTCCAAGCTTCCTCTTGCATAGGAAGCAGCTTGGGCTCGATATACAGTTTACAAGCTTATGATCGGTTTCTCCGCACTTACAGCATGCAGCCGATCTGTCCGTATCCTTACAACCCCTTCCTATATGGCCGTACCCAAGACGCCGATGGCACCGCACGACCATATACCTTTTCCTAACTGGAAAACTCATAAAACCCATTTTTATGTGCCCTAATTTCTCCAGCTGAGGCTCTTCTTCCTGGTCAGTGACTAAAAATGCGAGTTTCATCCCTCGCCTGTTGGGTCCTAAGACCGTCACCTTTCTGCTTTTCTGCTTTAGGAAAATTTTATCCAAACCCTGTAGGACCTCTTCTTTTTCGATGAGTCAATCCAAGTTACATATCGCCAGGGTTACACTTCGACAAAACAACTGTACCTCACCAATATTTCCAACCGCTTTAGTAACTTCCGGGGTGAAATTCTCCCGATTTGAGTTTCCTCCTATTCTCACTAAAACGTCTCCTTTTTTGTGGGTTTTGCTTCCACAATCTTTGTTTGGCTAACATCTGGGTCGAGTTTCTTTCGAAGTTTACCCAGAACGTCAGCATATATTCTGCCCTTCGACACTTTTATCAACATTTATCCTCTGGCTACCAGGGCTTCTTGCTCGCTTTTGGGCATCCATGGCAGCGCGTTTTAAGCGTCTTTTATGGATTAGCATTTTTCTGCTATTTTTAGCGACACAATTTTCTCCTGCAGCACCTATAGGCACAAGAGATGTTACCATTGGATTGAGAGTGGTTGGTGGTGGTAGCTATCGCTTCTATACCGGCAGAAAGATACTAAAAAGAGCGGCAAATTCAAATAGTGGAATTCAATGGAATTCTAGTGAATTCCATTAATTCATCCATTAATTCCATTAAGTCCTACTACTGCCTGGTTGAGTATTTTGTTGTTTAATATTTTCTTTTGTCAGAATTCAGGCATTTAACGAAGATCGCCCTTTTCGTAAGAAGAACATCGCTAAAGTGAGAGTGCGATTCTGAAGAAGTCAGTTCAATCTCACTATGGGCTGCCACCTTGAGATTAAGCAATTTATGATATATTACTGTTTCGTGATATCAAAGAGTGAAATTAAATTCAGGTCTAGGATTTTGTCCCTTACAGTTATAGAAATCTGGATGTCTGATTTTGTATGTATAATATATTGTCGATGAATTTCAAAAGTAAGTTTTTGCATTAGCTGATACATATTTTTCAAATAAGGCTTAACTGGATCCCTTACGGGAGAGTACAAATACTTATACATGAACCTGTACAAGATCATATACAAAATCATGTGCATTTTCCGGTACAATTTTATTTTCTTATAAAAGATTTTGTATACGATCTTGTAAAAGTTATGATATAAGAACTTGTTTTAAATTCTTATGCTGAAATTGTATATTTTCATGACCAGAACTAATACAAGTTCAGCTGCTGAGTTTGTACATTTTCTTGTACAAGTTCTTGTACAGGGATTTTCAGTAGGGTATCTAAGTGTACCGTTTGCAAATGTCACCTTCTAAAGTCGGTTCCACAATGGGCACGTCTGGACGTGGACGTCTGACGTGCCGTGTTGACGTCACCGATTTGAATTACATTGTGACGTCAGCACGGCACGTCAGACGTGGTCGTTTGACTTGAACGTGTACGCGCTTCATGCTAATCTGTATGGGGACGTGCCGCGTGACGTCACACGACCACGTCGAACGTGCTTATTGTAGAACCGACTTAAGGAATACATGAGAACGCGTAGCCTGAGCGTCATCCATTTTTAAGGGCATGTCAATATCTCAGCAATATTTCCATTGCAGCTCAATGGACAAATCGAAACAACTTTGACATGCTACTTTGCCTCTGTCACCACGATAATCCTGATGATTGTAGTTCCTTTGCAAAAAAATGTCAATCAAGCTATCGTTAAACTTATATATAACAACTGTATTTTTTTCTTTATCAATAAAATGAAAGATATAAACAACCCTAACAGCAAAAGATATTTTAGAATATCCTACGGACGTCCTAGGCGTATCAGGAAATTAGGATATCCTTGGACATCCCTAGGATAACGTAAGAATATCCTAATTTCCCCGGACCAATAGTTATCTCTAGGATATCCTAAATATCCGGATGCTGTTAGGGAATTGAGTGCAAGTAACTATATGTACATGCATACAATCAGTCATCATCCAAGTATTCATATTTCATCAGAAAAGAAACAATTTTCATTTCAGACAGTCTTCACTACTAAACTAATGCACATCTTAAGCGCAAATTAATTATGTCTTGGTATAGATATAACAAGCAGTAAGTTGTGATTTTCGCACACACAGAATCACGATGAGGTGTTCAATCAAGTGAAAAGGGCGAAACGTTCGGTTATACGGAAGTCACTTTTGCATTGAAGAAAACCGGACCTTAAACTTGTGTGTGGATGCGCGGATTGCGATTGGTACATAAGAGCAAGTTGTACGAGTGAATAACAAGTATAATGACTGCATTGCGAAGAGGGGGGAGGAAGAGCAAGCAAAGGCGCAAGAAAGTTGAACGAACATATATGTTTGCTCGGACACTTAACCACCGGTTAAGACCGTTTCGTGTACTACAACCATCGGCGGTTAAATCAACAATCTCTACCAATGGGAGTATAGGGAATGAGAGGGAAAAATAGATGAAAGACTGAGATGGGCAATTTTTAGAAGAAGTGAGAAAGAGAGAGATATGTATTCGAGGTGCCGAGGCAAGTTGCGGTTATTGCTCGTAAAGTGGTGAGTTTTCAACGAACGAAAATAAATATTTCCATCGATAAGTGCATATGCACAAGTCTGTGTGTTTTCAAGGTATAGGCAGAGAGTTATGCGCTTATATGAGCACCTATCCGGTCTAAATTCTCGGGCACAATGTGCTGTCCCTCCTAAAACAAAAAGATTACTAAAACTGAGTACATTTATTACCCGAAACTTTGTTGCAGTCGCTAACAATCACTGGTGGAATTTATATTACTACTTCCCCCTTTTTCTGCTACTTATCCTCAGTGGCTTATGTTTTCCTTGGTTTATATTTCTTTTAACAAAAGGAAAGTTAATAATATGCGGTATAGCTAATTTTAGAGCAATTAAGTCTTAATTGAATATGCTTGGTAGATTATTTTCAGTCAGGAATACTTTTTATTTCTAAGTAAGGTTTTAATTCATGTCCATCAAGAATATTTGAAAAAAGTGCAGAAACTTACTTAATTTTCTGCATAAAAAAAGAATATATTAAGAACAATCTCGTAACTAAAACAATCTATTGATCCAATTTTATCAATATTATTAGAAAATTGAATATTAATTTTCCTCTTCCATATTTGCAATATTCGCAAAATATTGGAAAATTATTCTTTCATCTTTTCGCAAAGATCGCACATTTTTCACTGAAAGAAAGAGTTGTTTATTTATTTTTTTCAGTGTATGTCGCAGATATAATCCATACTTCATTTGATGCGTAATTATAGTTTAATAATAACGTCGATTAATAAAAGTGGCATATAGGTAGCAAACCTGATTGTATTATTTCTCAAAATGTTGTTTCTATAAAGGAAATCGCAACTACATTTCAAACAGGTTTTAAACTTTTAAACTATAGTCTATTTAAATAAACTACTTTTCATAATTCTTTTTAGCATAATTTCCAGGGACATTGATTAATTGCCGGATGAACCTAAACTGTAGCTTCAACTATATACTATTTTCCAATATTCTAGTTGCCTATTATATAGACTATATTTTACAAATAACGATCTTATCTGACATTTCTGGAATTGCTCGATTAAATCGATAGTTCCCAAGGCTGGGAATTAAAAAGTATACCTACAATTTCATTAAAAAAAATTGACTGACCTTTGTTAATGCGACGAAATATCTGGTTGATGGTTATTACGCATAAATGCAGTGAGCGGCGCTTTTCGAGATGCTCCTGCGCGTGACGCCAGCCCATTATTTTCGCTCGATGAAACAATTAGTCAGCAACGTAGACAGCTGTAATCAGGTAAGTGACGATTATTGCAGTCTTACTGAATTAGTGGTAAGACAGGACACGTGTATTATTGAAATAAAAGATTCTAAATGTCGTGAGTTAATACTTTCGAAACCCTTATAAAATTACGACACGAAATGGAAAATAATTAATGAACAGTCTTATAGAATCCTCTAATTTGACAAAAGAAGTTCCTATTGACTACATGAATTTAATATACTGATTATCTTAAATTTCAATATTTACAAGAATATTGAAAGTTAAAAAATTGCATTTTCTCATTTTTCACATATTCTTGAGTGCAGAATAAGGCTGTAATTAATAAAGTAATATAATTTCTATCATGTAAACTTGCATTTAGTTCAGTTTCAATTGCAGAAATTTACAAAGTTAAATATTTAAGCCCACATAGCACAAGATCTTCCTGGAAGCTTACTAAGCTTATATCCGCCTCAAAGGAATCGTCCACATGAACCTCAAAGGAAGCTTCCACTGAAATCTCGAGGGAAGATACTATCGGAAGCTCAAGGGAAGCTTCCCTTTAGCTTCCAGTGAAAGGCTTATTTAAAAATTTTTAAAGATTTTTTAAAGTATTTTTTCAAAATTTATTACTTTATTATAATATAAGGGATAAATTCCAATCATTTTGGAATATTAAGAATGGAAGGTTTTGGCTGTATATTAAATTGAAGACAAACTGGATATTAAATTTGAATATCCGTATTGCATATTTGCTTCACATATCAGTAGTATAGTTAATTAAATTTAATACACATTTTTTTAACAGTGAATATTTGTTTATCTTATTTTAGATGTTATCAGACTGTAAGTCCTGATCTGACACCTTCTATACAATGATGTACGTTTCCCAATACAGATCTTCAGTAAATTATGATGTTCAACATTTTTTTCCTATTAACAGCTATAAATGTTAGTTCTTTGCCAACTGGTGAGGTGTACTACGAGATTCACATCAAGATCTTTTTGCGCATTTAGGTTCGAATGTCAAAAACCTAATATGCTAGAGAAATTCTGAGGCTAGATAACGTATTCATTGCTTTGAAAATAATTAGGAGAGTATAGTCTTTTTTTTTTTAATTTGAAGGTGCTATCTATGGAAAATAAAAGTAAACTGTGAGGTTTAATCAATATATATATATAGTTATAGTATCAGTTAGCATCGTACTTGTATTTACTGGTAATTTCAATTAATAGTAGCCTCACTCAATATTACTCTCGATTCATAGTGATTTCAGATAAATACATTCAGGTTGAGTGGGGTTGGCTTCTTTTGCCTCGTCACCTGTGTGTTAACAAAAATGTCCAGAAGGCGATAAGTCGCGAATGAAGATTCTGGAGAAAAAGCCTGGAATTCCTGCGTGAAGCTTAAAAAGAAGGAAGTAATTGCCATCCGCGTCGTTTCGAGAATATCCAATGATTAGCACTTACGTAGAGGATAAGAAACTAGTTAAGTAACTAGCTTCACGTCTTTGAAATACTTTTTACAGTAAAAAAGTCTTTATTGCCGTGTAGAAATGCAACATTATGTGGATATCAAAGAAAAAAGGACAAGTTTACTACCTTCTTAATAATGAAATAGAAATTGATACCTTGTGAACTCTGAGCCTACATTTGGAAAATAGAATCTATATATATGCTGAGAATTTCACTATTATTTTCATTATCTATGGTATTGATGCATGCAAACTCCTTCCTGGAGTTTCCTTTTCTATTTCAGAAGTATAATTCCTTAATTTTGGAGTGACATCATCAAATTCTTATCTATACCTCTTATTATTTTTCTCTTGCTTCATTCTTCTTTTAAAATTTCTTTCTTAATTTTTTCAATTTTTCTTCCTTATAATTTATTTTCGGGTTTTTTATCCTGTTCTTTTATAACAGGCTTCTTTTCTTCTGATTTTTATTTCGAAAAATTTTTTTTTATGAATGCAAGCTCTGAAATTGGAATTCAAATATATATAAAATAGTGAAAAAAATATTAAACCTGAATCCGTTTGACTTTGAATTTACAAATTTTTTCGTATTCCTAATTAACAGTCCCGTGATAACTGGGAAATTCCTCTTAGTATAAAAATTGCAAATTGGGTATGAATCTCGTTTTTATTATTCAAGCTAAGATTAATCTCTTGCAATCAGGAACTGGTGAGTAAAATCCTGATTGGTGTTCGTTTCCTTTAATTTATTTCTTCAATTTACACATTTGTTGGTACACTTGCGGTCACTTCACCCTTGGACTTATTCGATTGAATCACGAGGTACATAAAGTAAAACACTCAATGCTCGTAGTTATTTTTTTCTTGCAAGTAAATACGTTTCCCTTATTTCGAAAAACGCGACGAGTGAGCGTAATCAAAGGACAAAAACTAACAAAAAAAACAGGCTGGCAAACGTGTGCACTCGCATTGTCGCGTGTAATTTCAAAAGTTACGGCCATGCAAATGTAGGTACAACCTCGCGACAACGCGGCTTCGGTGCGTTTTAAGGGCGTAATATCAATCTCGGATCTTGTTACAAGAGCTGTTTTAGTTTCGAGCCTGCCTCGAAGTGGAGAAAGGTCTTAAGTCCACACAGAATGCCCTCGGAGATGGAGAGAGAGAGAGAGGTACTACGTCCATGGCCGCTGGTAGGCGGCAAGAGATAGGATCTTGCCGACCAAATTGTTTCGGATTGTTGGTTAATTGGAAGCTCGTTTTGGGCCCCTTGCGTGATTCTTTCTCTCACACGGAGAGAAGGAAACAAGATTACGCTTAAAACTGCTTGCGATCTTTGATCTTTCAGCTCATATAGCTGAATTAGCGAATAAGAGAGACGCTTTGTTTCTCGACTTTACACGCGGGGCCATTTTTAAATTATTCTCTCACGATTATTGCTGAATTTACACATATTTACGAAAATTACACAAATATACGTATTTTTGCATGTAATTTTATCATTATCCTTATTGGCATTGGTCGCATATATTTATATTAATAATAATAATTACGTATGCATTATGCTATATTTTCATCCTAATTATATTCACATTTTTTAATTGGTACAAAATGTGATTATGATGACCCAGCAGGGTGGCGATTGTGTAATTAAAATTCACTTCGACGTCTTAATTTTTACTTTGAATTTAAATGAATTTTTCGAATACATAATGTATAAATTCACTTCTAATTGTAAGAATAATTTCTAAGTCTATTTGCTTCTATACATAAATTAAAACTATTATTAATATGAATAAAGTAATAAAAGATAATGTTGCATTTCACTGCAAAATTAGTGAGTAATATTTACACTTTTTGATATTTTGATTGATGTTTATTAAGATGACATAGAGTAGACATTGAAGTCCCCTTATTATATCCTTCGGTTGGGTTCGGTGTGACTTATGTCTTGAATAACCAAGGTACCTAACGATTATAAAAGTTATAATGAATATAATCAGTCAGTAGCTCGACGATCTCATAGTACTAACACTTTTATTCTATATTTCATTTTTTGACGATTGTATTTTAATGACAGTCCGGGAGCCAGGGACCAATTTTACTTTCTCATTTCATGCCGGCTGAAAATTTGAATACAGCTTACTACTGAGAACATGCAAAAAGTCAGAATAAGTCTGAGGGGCAGTTGTGGAGGTAATTATTGTAACTTCCAATAAAAGTTTTGTCCTTAAAAAATGTGGATATGTTAAGGTGCCTGTGACGAGCAAAAGTTCTCACATTCTACACGAATGGTACAAAGATATGCGCCAAGAAGTGCATCCTGTTATTTCCTCATCTTGCAAAATGAGTAGTCGATGTAAAGGAGGAAAAGCCCCTTCTGTAGGTGGAGAGGTAGCTTTTCTAGATGTACTATTTTGTATCTTCAATAGACCATGCTCTTTGTACACGCTTATTACCCTAATGCCAGTACTTAACACACTGTTGGCTGCACATATTTGTCGTTTATTTGCCATGCCAACAACCGCGTGTCTTACGTGCTAAACTGGGGTGAAGTACTATCTGCATCGTTATACATATATATACGTCTATTTGAAATGCATTATTCATGAATTTTCCATCATGTAAAACGAAGAGTAAACTTTGCAAGTCACAATTTTCAACAAGTCGTGAAAAGAACAGAAGCACTTGTAACGAAAGGGGTTTTGTTGATAATCTTCACTCATAAAACGAACTGTTATGGAGTAAGTGGCTCCATTTCTTTGTACCTGCATATACCTATATGCTCGTAAAAGAAAATATTCAAACTGGTGTTAAAATATCATTAACAATCGGGTATTGACTTGATCTATATTTAGAAAAATACTTTGCCACTCGCGGAAACATTGTTTGTTATATAGACTATATACTGGCTCACTTAAAAACACAGCTAGTGGAATCTATTTGCCTTTCCACACACTGCAATTTCCATTCAGATGATTCAATATTTAGTCTCGCCGCTTTTCAGTTTTATATTTAAATAACTGTTGCAGTAAAAAATTATTCTAACAGAATATTAATTCAATAACAATTTATTTCAAACTGAAAATTGTTTCGATAAAAAGAGTATTGCAAGTGAAAATTGTTTCAATAAAAAATTATACTCCAATGGAAAATTTTATTGAAAGAAAAAATAACTAGAAAATATTTTTAACTGATTACAACAAAATAAATCAATAGAATAGAAGGAACCTAAGTGCAAAATGCGAAACGGCCCAATGCTGGCCCAGCGTTGGCACAGATGGCACTGAGTCTCGGCAGACAATACTGGGCCGACTCTTGTGGTGTTAACTGCGGTCGAACGTCGGTAGCCGAACATAGGCATAGATTCAACTATTCTTGCTATTAATGTGCCATTATTGGGCCAAGATAGTCCCATTATTGGCAAATTAGAATACCTGACAATCGGTGCCATAATTGGCCTAGTAATGGGGCGTTTTAAGACCAGTACTGGCCGAGTAACTTTTTCCGTTATTCGGCTGACATTACTGGACCAATGATGGGCCATTTTTAAGGTCTTGGCATTTCGCACTTGAGAAGTTATTACAAATTTAAAAACACAATATGCAGAAAATTATTTCAATGAAAAATTATTACGTGGAATCAATCAAAGGTTATTATTAAATTGTAATTATAAATTTATATATATGAATTGTTTAGAAAAAACATATTTCAATAAAAGTGATGACGAAAATTAAAAAATTATTAAAATCAAAATATTGTGTATAGCTGTGATTATATATAGTTAAAAGATCCTGAATATCTTGGTAAGAATTTCAAAATGCTTTAATGAATCACTAAACATCGTGTATCCAATTACGAATATCTCTTCATCAATCTTGATTAATTTGTGAAAAATGCACCTTTCTCTAAGTTCCCGTGAATGGATCGAATCCTAACGGGTTTTCGATTTAAACTGTCTAATAGTGTGAGGATGACTACACACAGATGTATGTATTCTATACCTGATTTATGAAATCATACGACTTAACCGAAATAAAATATATATATACAAAGTTTTAGAAGTAAAGAAAATTCCGCGGTCACACCCGGTATATAGATTGTGGTGAGCGATGCTGCCCCAATGGCGTGGCGTTCTCGGCAGATAATTATCACTAACCATCAGCTATTTGCGAGGAATGGATGATAATTGCTACGTTGTTCAACCTCGCGAACGATAACCTACCTAGGACTCCTTTAGACGAGCGCTGCAGTCACTATATATACAAAAACCCTCGAGCTGACTTTTTACGCTGTTACCTCGTTTACTCACATGGCATTCTAATACATTTATGTATTTTATATGTGTATATATATATGCGTGAAACAATAAAAATCCCCTTAGAAAATATTAAAAAAAACAATTTTTTGGGACTTGCAGCCACCATTTTGACACGTTAGTAATTAGCAATAATTGCGGAACAAGTCTGTTTGGAAAATTCAGATTTGAATATTTTTAAAGTAAAAATCAACAATTATAGTATGTGTTGTATGAAAGAAACGTTATATTTCTTTCAAATGTCATACAACGGACTTTCTGATCTTGCAACAATTTGGTTTCACTATTAATTTTCACGCTTCACCAAGTCCATAAAGACATCAACCCGTTTTACCGCTCAATTAACTTATTTTTAGTTCTCCTATGTTAAACAATTACTAAACTGATTTTTCATTGCAACTTAATTGTAACTTTGGAGCTCGACAATATGTATACAGTACATATAGGATTGCAGTTTTAAAAAAACGAAATAATTTATTTGACAATATTTTATTGCCTAACATAGTTATTTTGTTCTTGAGCTGTTGGAGGAATGATATAGGGAACGGTACAAGGAATAGCGTTCTTCCCTTTATTGATCCTGTCGAATCTGCTTAACCAAACTTTGATCGAATTTGGTCAGGTTTGGTTCGAGACTACATAGATATTGTAATTAATTTGTGAAATAGGATATAAAAAAATTATTTACTCAAATATTTACTTAATTAATTCTTGCACATGTCAACTAAACAAAGACTAATTTAGCATTATTTATCATTTTTTCGTCACATTTTACTAATTGATTTTAATATTTTGTTTTAAACCAAATTTAACCGGAACTTGACCAAATTCGGTCAAAGTTTGGTTAAGCGGATTCGCCATGGTGTTTACTTTAATTTTTAGCGAAAATGATTTAAATGAAGCACTAAAAACCGAAAAAGTGGTTTCGTACTTTACGTATCACTTTTAAATGAGAAAATATTTCCGGATCGGATCAGTAAACTAGCAAAAAATGCATTAGTTGACTAATAAATTCTCTAGTATTTCTGAAAATCTCAACAGGATATATGTTTAGTCATTTTCAAATAAGACGAAAAATACAAAAACTATTTTTCTCCCACATGGTCATAACAGCATGGGCTGTAATGTTAATTTGCAAATCACTTTTATCGTGAAACATACTAATTGGATTATGACACATTTAGATGGGAACTGATCTGTTTTCAGTGTTATAGACCAAGTTCATCATGGGCCTTGCTTCTCTTATCGAGCAGATAAGCTATGGAAGTTTAAAAGAGGGCTTGATACTTTCCGGTTGCCTGCGGATAGAGGATCTTATAGCCTTGTAAATCGCATTGGTGCCTTGGCGATTTAATAACCCAGTGCATTCGCCTCTCAGACTTATTGACGTGAAGGCATATAATATTATTAATGGTACTTTATATATCTCTTAAGACAGAGAATTAAGATTGCAGTAATTTAATATCCACACGTTTTCCCTTTCGCCATTAATAGACGCAGTCAAAAGATTGTCATTAAATACAGACAGGCTAATTTAATAATATACTGCATTATAGTGAATCGTTACTGAAATCTCAACAATGCTGAAACACAGTATCTTTGAATATTGTTTAATGACTTGAAGGTGAAATTTGTATATTGCTATCTTAGGTGTCTCGTTGTATTAAAATAAGATTTATTGTATCATTAAGTTGCAAATTACACTCGTTTTAGTTTACAGTCCTGTAAATATTATTTTATGTATGAAAACACTATTTTATAGAGAATGATATTTTTTATATGGCTTAATACAATATACTATATTTTGAACAAAAAGTATGTTTTGTTTCCAAAAATACTGTTTATGTATATAAATAAGAAACTATAATAAATTATGCAATGAAAATTTATTAATCTACATATTTACTCTCTAGGGCTAAAAAAGATCATTTTACTCCCTAAAGTAATTAGATGTTCCACTTTCTTAAAAACTTTCTTAAAGTTCAAGTCTTCGTCAAATTATCAATTAGCTTAATTTTCATAAAACTTTTTGCCAGTATGAGTCTTAATTAAATCCTATAATTAAGTATTTAGTAGAAATGAACGAACGATATTGGAATATCTTTATATTGACGATATTGAATACAAGTATATTTCTCTATCCTCTTCTATCCCATGTAGCGATCATATTGTGCTTAGGACTTTAGTCTGACCAACTGGATTCGAACTTATATTAATTTTCCCTAAATTGGCGAAATATTCCGCTATTTTGAGGAGACTCATTCACAGAATTAAATTTGTAGGTTTTTTATATTAAATATATTTACAATAACGCTCGTTCAGATCGTAATTTTTTTTCGTGAATCAAATGTAAATGAATACATGCGGGATTAAAAATTTGTCAGTTTAAAAGTTAATGTGCCTATATCATTATAATAATTTGAGTAATTTCATTGTAATTAAAGTTTATTGGTGAAAATAAACAAACAAGTGTTTGTTGCAGTAAAATTTTTTTGTCCCTCTCCGACGAGGTTGTTAAAGTAACTCTTGTCGTTTTCTGGTCGAGCGCGCTGTGTGTGCCACAAGGTTTTTCTTTTACTACTTGTACAAGTATCAGAAATCTCAGTGTGGTACCATTTCAAGTGCAGAGGGAATAACGAAGCAATAGTATAGTGTGCGAGTGAGGTAAAGAAGCTGAGAGACGTGGAATGAGGAGGGAGAGAGGAGAAACAAGGTGTAATTTGTTTAATGAATAGTCGCTTCGCGTAATTACGGTTGAGTTCGTATTCGCCATCCGGGAGTGAGAGACTCAAGACTTTATACAACAATATCTATATACACACAGAGCACAAATACAACTACATATATGAAGGAGAAGAGGAGCCTGAGATTCGCCCCTAAGCAGCATCTCTCTCGCCTACTGATTTACTCAATCGCAGCTACTTTTCGAACTACGCATTCGAATAATGACTCGCCTATCGACTCTCAGCTCAGTAACAATTAAACTACTTTCTAGAAGTGCTATTTGCAGATTTTTTAAATTATGTAATAACTGCTCCCAGCTCCTCTAATAAAGTAAACACCTTTGTAACAATCAACAGTATCATTAAAAAAATCTTGTACGTTTTTATTCAACAAATGGACTACACACTCGAATTGTAATTTAATCTATTTCTAAGTTTTCATTGAAACAAAAGATAAGAATATTTTATTTATTTGGAACATGGGGATTATTTGTATTATAAAAATGACGTATAAAATTTTCCGCTTGCAATTGTGCGCATAATTTCTTGCATCGATTTAACCCGTACAACCCGATACTCAAGATTTCTCTAACAACTTCCTTCTACAATGAAATTAATACAATAAGTAAATAAATATATAGTATAAGGCTTCTTATAGAAATGTCATTTTGCGAATCAGATAAGTCAATATCATCAGTTGTAATCGAATACAAACAACGATTCGAAACCGGATCCCATGATTCTTTCTCTCTCAATGAAGGATAATTGCCTTATCGAAACAGCAAAGATCTCGTAAGGTCTTCTTGCGAGCTATGAGATTGGTTATAGAAATCGCGAGTGAATTCCCCATTGAATTCTTTCCACGCTTCAGGTTAGCGAAGTGTCCCGCAATTTGCTATGATTTGCCAGGGCGAATCGGAGAATCAAAGCATGAAATTACATCGCTGGAAATCATCGAATCAAACACAGCTCTCAAGGGGACCATGAGAGGTCGACTGCTCCTGCAACTGGACATAGGTTAGTTGCCTTATTTTCACGACTCTCTAGAGCAAGTAACACAGGGAGAGAGCTAATAATCAACCATCATCCACTTTATGCAGAGAATTTCTACGATTTTAGTTCGCGATCTGCCCCTTAATGTGGGCCAACCACGCAAACCTATCATAACCTAGGACATCGTGAGGCACTAACTGTATGTTTGTACAGGTAACCTCTTCTTCGTGCAATTTGCATTTCTACAACTGCAACGAACTATTCCGTTTATGATTCCATAAGCTGAAAATCAGTGGCTGCCTCTTTAAATAATGCTCTTTCAAAAGTTTCTTCTAACATGATTTGGATAATATAATTGCGTTCTTAGTAGGACAAATCATGTTCACGCGAAACCAGATTAATAACTAACTTAAATCGGGTGTTGAGAATGAATTATTATCAGTAATATTATTATAATTCCTTTAGTTGAACCTCTCTTAACAATAAGTGGAAGGCATAGTCGGTGATGCCTAATTAGAAATCCCAGTAACCTATGCAGACCATTCACCACTGAGAATCAATTTTTCACTTCCCAATTCCGACTTCCTATTCCATACATTTTACTCATTAAAACGCATATGCTCAATTAAATTTAATGTTGATAGTGAAACAATTATTAATTGGAATTATATACAAAATCATACTAAAACACGTTATTTAACAAATTACTTTAGGAGTAAAAAAGTGAATAAACCTTTGTAAGGCACATCGTGTATTGAATGTGTGTTTGTGTCCAAAGTGCTTGTATGTGTGTCTGTTTTCGTGTGATTACTGACGAATTAAAGGAAAATAAGAAAAGTGTGATGAGTCAGTCTGTACTTGGGTGTGCGTGCGAACGGTTGGAACTTTTAAATTGACCTGACAATAAATTGTTTAAATATATTTTATGATGTTTTATTGAAGTGCCATCCTCTCACACCTTTGTCATTAGTAAAATAATTAATTAATTTATGTATTGTTGATCGAAGAGGAAAATTCCTCATGCGTTGAATTAATAATATCGTTCAAAATGTGTTAATCGGGGGTTTTTGATGTCACTGAATCCGAGTTTGATGTCACACAATATGGCTGACCAAAAATACAAAAAATTATTGGATTTGCATATAACTTGGTATTAAGGGGTTTTTTTGGTCACTGATTACGAATCTGAAATCCAATATTTTTAATAATTTATTTTAATTTTTAAAAAGTAGCTTCAGATTCATAATCATCGACTAAAAAGCCCCTTAGTACCAAGTTCAATGCAAATCCAATAACTTTCTGCATTTTTGGTCGGCCATTTTTAATTTTAAAAAACTGACTTCAGATTCGTAATCAGCGACAAAAAAAGACCCCTAGATATATCTAACGACATGCAAATACAATGATTTCATAAAATTTTGTAAATTTAGCTGCCATATTGGATCTGTTATTTTGAATTTTTAAAATCTGACTCAGATTCGTAATCAGCGACCCAAAAACCTCCAAAGTGAGTATCCTAATTTCCATTTGCCTATTGATATCTCTAGGACGTCCGAAAGATGTCCTTAAATATCCGGATGCTGTAAGGATGGATTTGTTATCAGCATAAAGAGTGGAAAATGTAATATCGCAAATAGAATGTAGAGAGTATGAGGTAAAAATTATTCCTATTATTTACGAAACAAATATACAAGTCAAGCACTTTTGAATTAAAAGAAATTTGAGTATATACGCAATGAAGAAAGGATGCAGGTTGTAGTTTAGAGGCGATGGAGTGTTTCCATGGGGTTTCTTTCGTGGTCCAGACGACTGGAGGCGAAGATAATTCTTGTCGACGACAGAACCGTGTACACATGATTCTTTGCCCGGCGAGTCCAGTGAGAATGCCACATAAACACATGTGATGTGCACATGCGGTTTTTGGATGGTGTGTGAACAGGCTTGCTACCCCACACCTTGGACAATATTGTAAACAAAATGGTACCAGTATTTCATTGGTAACCCAACACCCTGCACTGAACCCACACGCATCGCTTTTATTTTCACCAAACTTTCTTTTAACCCCTTCCCATCTCTTTTTTTGGGCATTCTCTTATTCACTCCTCCTTGGCGGTTCAGATTCCTCTAATCTTTCAATCACTTGTTTCATTATAATTGGCTGAGAAATTCCAAAGAGAAATTACTATTGGGGGATTTAAAAGAAAATCAAGGAAAAAAATTATCGCGTTGAACGAAAAGCTAAAAGGGCGTAATAGATATAAAAGAAAGTTTTTACAAACAAAGTTTGGTAGACATGAAAAAATGGAACAAGCTTTTAAATTAACGGAAGCATTTTAATGTTTGGTTCATTCTATAAAAGAACGGAATTACCAAAACTGACATACGAAATTAATTGAATCCAAAAGAAACAAAATTCAAAATAAATATTAGAAGATTAAAATACTGAATTCCAAAAAAGTGTGCTAAAGTAGCTTTCGCATCAATTTACGAGAAAAGTAAAGGGTGAAAAGTTAGTATATCAAGTTTGTTTGCTGGCGTCTTGATTTAATGCTGTGCAGATTCTTAAATTTGATTCGAGCCAGATAAGGGTAATCTAGTTTCATTGAAAGTCATGTTAAGCACTCAACTCATTAGAATATGCTCGTATGATGTTTTTTATATGTGATAAAGAATTTTTTTTCTTCAGTGATTTTCGCATCGAATCCAATTTCTCATTGCATCCTCATAATATAAATAGCTATAATGATGCATCTTGTGATTGCCTATTTTTTCAAGAGCAAAGGAATTTAATTAATTTATAAAGTTGTAGAGTTGAAAACCTGCACGAAAAATATCTTTTCAACACATGAATCATCCTAATTACATATATATACAGAACGAGATTTTATCAGAATACTTCAGCAGTTTCAAATTACTTTATCTAATTTAAACAAATACCAACTTTATGATTGATGATACATTTTCTTTTTATTTGGAAATGCGCAAAATACGTTTGTATAGAAAATTCTTGCAAAAATGAATCAATATGAATGAAAATGAAAGATTATAATCAAACACTATATAAGAAAATAATCTTTTGTAATTAGCTGAAGAAAATTATATCATGATTGAGCGTTAATAAATGCAATCAAATAGAGTAAAATTGGCAGAGATCTTTTATAATAAAAGAAATGATTATGAAGTAATCTGCGTATTGTAAGAATTTTTATTCATGAAGTAAAAGCAAATTATAAAGAAGTAAATAAACAATGTCCGTGATCTCCGTTAATGATTGTCGGGATGATTAGGTCCGCACTAATTAATTGTTTATCTAGGTCCGTATCTAAGTTTAAAGAACAGAAAAAAAGAGACAACCAGACTGATAATTGGCATACGTGTATATTCTGATTGGTCAAAAAGATAAGAAGTTTCATTCATGCTACCTAGTTGGTTAATTACTTAATTATGGTTTGTAGTCATCAACACTAAACAGGAGATACTATTTTTTATCTCTTACGAAAAGATCAGTGTCGTTTTAATGAGAAATCAATTCCCCCAGCATCTTTTACGAAAGGACTTTGAAGATGTGTATGTATTGATATTGATCCTTTTTTCGAAAATTCGAGTTTCAAATATATGCTTATCTTGTTATTACGAGATAAACACGTTTTAGACGATCAATGAAGGAAGAACAAACGATCGAGCCTAATTTAAGTATAATTTGGACTTTACGAGACGACTTAAACGATCAAGTCGGTGGTCCGGTATCATTTTACACGTTCAGAGATTCTGCTGTGACATACATTCGTGGAAGGCCATGTCGCACCGTGTTATTCAAATGTAACATCATCTAGGACTCGCTCTCCCCGGGGCTCTGACTTATTAATGTGATGCACACAATTTCCAACGACAACGCGCCAAACATCTGGATATTAAAGACATTTTTTCCCACTTTTTTTGTATATGTACACCATTAATTCCTTAAATCTAATTTGAGTTCTTATCGGTGAGAAGGAATTTTAAACACCCTTTTATCTGATATTTCTTCAATTTAATCATTTAATTTTGCATTTTTAAACATTTGAATGTTTGCCTCTTTCTTTCTTTCTTTTTGAAAATTAGTGGAGATTCTTATAAATCAGTTGCTTGTGATAAATTAACGTGGCTGTTCTCACATTAAGATTTTTTTTACAAAGTCTTAAATGTGCGCAACCTACGCAAAACTATTTAGCTGAAAAAGAACTGTGATTATTTAAAACATTTTTAAAGATTGGAATTTGGACAATTTTCTTGAATGTATTCGCTTTCTGAGAATTCTATTTTACATTAATTATTGAAACTGGAGCTTTCAATGTCCACTGATCATTATTTCAAACCGATAAAAATTAAAGACAAGAACTCTAAGAAATTTTAGCCGAGCTTCTTTCTGATTGAGCAATTACGCAGTCAAAGAAATTAAAGAAATATTTCGAGTGAAATAACTTGGAAAATGGAGAAAATTAATTTTGACGAAAGGATGCTGGAATGAAGTAAAAAGAGCATCGAATCCGACGTGTGGTCGAGCACTCGAGCGATCGAGGTAATGACGGCCATAAACTGTAACAGAGCACACAACATTCTGGGCCTAACAAATTGGGCCTGACAGGCGAAACGGTCAGAGCTAGTCAGGCCTCGTATACCTGCTCTCGTTGGATATTATATATATGCCTATGTGCTATATATATATCTGCATTCTTAATATACGTATAATGAAACGCGGTTCCGCAGATGCTTCCACGAAAATCTCGCGGAAAACATTGTTGAAAATGGTGATTTTCTTCCCATCTTCTTTTCGGTTGGAAAAATACCAGTAGAAAACAAAAGAACATAAAGTTCGAATCGAGTATTTTCGGGTTAAACCTTGTCCGACAGTTTGAAGCTTATTCTGACATGCCAGCTGACTTGAATCCTCTCGCTGAACAGATGTAGTCAACAACCCTTTTGGCTGACTTTATATCTTTAATTTGAAATTTATTGTGCCTGTGTTTTTGTTTAATACACTGCTTTCATTTTAAATACGTCATCCTATGTGACGCGCTCTAAAGGAATGGACCTTAGAAGCAAACGAAGCATGTTAGGTTATGTTTGCGATAGATTTATCTTGATTAAAAGTTCCTTTTTAATTATGTAAAATCGAAATTAGTTTTTATTGAATATTTTGGATGTACACGGAGAAAACTAGATATTTAAAAGTAGATATTTAAAAAATATATTAACGCTAAATATGTAAAATATTTAATTTTAATATCTAGATATTAAAATTGGATGCTAGATATTAACGCTTACGTTTAACACTTTTATTACGTAAATAAAATAAAATATATTAGTCACAATAAATAAAAATCATAAAATATAATATAAAATTAGAACCGCGACTTTCACTCAATACACACACGAATTTACAATACGAAAAAATAAAACAAAATGGTTAACAAAAGAAATACAGTAAGATAATCGAAAATAATAAAAGAAAGGGAAACGCGTCAAATATACGGATATATAATTATACACAAAACAATAAATATAACAATTGGGGAAAAATCATAAATAAGAGAAGGAAATGGTGATAAGATTAAAATTCTAATAACAGTAGATCTTTGAGGGAACAAAGATCATAAAAAGACAATAAATAAAATAATCAAAAAAGACTTATCAATCTGGTGGGCTAGAAGCGAAGAACCGGAAGAGGGGAAAGGCGATGCTAATTAGTTCCGTCAAAGGTAGAGATGCTGAATCAATCACCTGCTTGCGAAGTTATCTCTTTAAATCTTAGTTGTTTGTTGCAATGTTATTGCCAAGTGTTTCCAACCAAAATCCCCCCCTACTGAAAGTCCCTGTACAAGATCTTGTACAAGAAAATGTACAAGTTCTTGTACCAGTTCTAGTCAAGAAAATGTACAAGTTCTGATACACGAATTTGGAACAAGTTCTTGTATCAGAACTTGTACCAGATCTTGTACAAAATAAATAAACTTGTACAAAAAA
>JUFY01035884.1:0-10207 GCA_001855655.1 Leptopilina clavipes
TGCATGCTACATGAGTCAAAAGTTTTCCAAACATGAACATGTACAAGACCTTGTGTATGGTACATGCGCCAAAAACACGCACATGTATATGGCTACAAAAAAAAGTGTCATACACTTTTATGGAGACCTATTAGAAGTTGTAGGTCTAGTAGTACTAAAAAAGATGGTATATCAGGAATTTCCCAAACCTTCTTATTTTTAATTTTTCTTTAGTTTTTTATTTTTATTTTTTAGTTTTTTAGGTTATTATTTTTTCATTTTTTTTATTTTTTTAATTGTTTTTTTTATTATCAAAACATCGCGACGTACGCACAAGCAATTTTATTTGATTTACTGTTTTTAGTAGTGATATTCTAAATATAAATGAGTAAAATACAAAGATCTTGTGCACCAAGCACATTTTATTATTCCTACATTATTGCAAACATCACACTCTGATTCGCAGTTTTGATAGCAGTATTCTACGGGGTTTTTAAATTCCGGTGGTCTTTCTTCAAGATAACCGCTTTTATACTATGCGTATATGACTAAATTTTAAAATCGTGGAGATGAGGATTGATTGTGGATAAGAGATTAAAGCTTTATTACATTGTCTCGTTGATGCAAGCTGCAATCATAATCGCGGAGAATGACTTTGTCGAAGAAATGACGAATAAAATTCTTCTAAGGCCAAAAGAAGAATACATCTAATGGTTAGACTATACCTGTAGTACGTGCAGAGATAGTTAAAAAAATTATAAAAATAATTTAATTTAAATTATTATTTTCAGAAAAATTAAATTTAAGGGGATGTCCAAGGTAGGCTGAGACATCTAACTTCGTACTAAATTATTGGAAATCAGTTTTTCGCCCTTTTCAAGAAAAAATAAAACCAAATGTCCTGTTTTTACTTAGAAATTAATTATTAGTAAATAATACACCAAGTGAGACTTTTTTTTTGTTAAAATTAGTAAAAAAAATTAATGTTGATAAATTAAATACTTTTCTCTGCAGTAACAAAATCAAATGTTATTTCCATTTGGGAAACACAATATTGATAAAAAATACACCGAGTGAGGCTCATAAAATATGAAAATAACAAAAAAAACTTTATCCTACGTAAGCTGCATTATCACTTTTGTATAGCAATTTACTGGTCATATGTGACAGCTGTTCTGTGGCACAAGGTATTTAATTTATCAACAAAAAATTTTTTTTAACAATTTTAACAAAATAAATGTGTAACTTTGTATATTTTTCACCAATAATCATTGTCCCCTTACAAACAGGACATTATATTTTATTGTTTTTAATTTACAATGAAAATAATCTGCAATTTACCATTTTTGGTACATTTTAAATATATATATATATAAAATAGAAGGGAATCCCCACGTGCGTGTTCACAAATAATAATTAAATGACTTTAAATGATTACCATTTTATTGATTAATAAACGTTTATATTAATATAATATTTGTCACATTGTAATTAATCGTGACAATTGCCGTTAAGTAGCCAACACGATTAACTGTAGATATCATTTATATATCGCTCATACATTCGTTGCGCAGCTATGTCACCGCGTTCACGAGGTAAGAGGGGAAGTTCGAACTCTTAAGGTAAGATTTCATAACAACGGTCAATATACTAAATGACCTTGATTGGCGATTATGATTGGTCAACCGACTTGTTGACGCAACTTGGCGACGGTTGCCACTGATCCCACAGCACCCATTTGATCTCTCTCACCAATCAAAAAATTGTTGCCGCAGCAATCGTTGCTCTATGAAATCGCACCTTTAGTTCTTGCATATTCCTGTTGACCGTGTCTACGCTGTGGGAGAGAGTGAGAGGGGAGATATCCAACTCTGCTACTCCCCACATACTCCCCTCTGAGTGCTAACGAAATAAAGCAGTGAATTTAAAAAAAAAATAATATGGTACAACAACGATGATATCACAATGTCAGAGTAAGTATAAAAAAAATGTTATTTCAATTTAAATATATAAATTTAAATTCAAATTAGTAATATTGTTAAATTGTTTAGTAATTTTTTTGTTTTATCTAAAATTCTAGATATAAAGTATAAAGCTATGATGCGCATCATAAAAAAAATTTTTATATTTTTAACTTAATCTATATCATGCAAAATAATGTTGTAAAGAATAAACAGTCTTTCATTTCTAATTTAATTTAAACATAACTTTCTTCTTCTTATTTTCATATGTCTTAATAATGGTCATTAAGACATGTGAAAATAAGAAGAAGAAAGTTATGTTTAAATTAAATTAATGACCATTAAGACATATAAAAAAAGAAGAAGAAAGTTATGTTTAAATTAAATTAGAAATGAAAGACTGTTTATTCTTTACAACATTATTTTGCATGATATAGATTTAGAAAAAAATTATAAAATTTTTTTTATGATGCGCATCATAGCTTTATATGGCTTAACTTTTAATTCTATTTCAGGACTCTCAATGACGCAAGCTGGTGACGTAGCATTCAAAGGTACACCCAGATGCTTTAATGCTGTCCTTACCGTCTGACGGAATTTTGAAAAGTCGTATGATTTCTGTCAAAATGTTTTTAGTTCATGACATATGAATAAATTTGTATGTCACGAACTAAAAATATTTGATAGAAATGACACGACTTTGCAAAATTCTGTCAAACCGGAAGGACAGCATTAATGCATCTGACTGTACATCGCTCGCAGGTGATTTCGAAGGTTCCTTTGCTAATTCATCGATATCGCGTACAGAAAGGGCGGGTTTTAAATTTTCAATAGAAATTTGTTTTTCTACTTCATTTACCTCAACCTCATAAACTTTTTCAGATGTACGATTTATCACCTTATAAGGACCTGTATACGGGCACTCAAGTGGTTTGTTTACGAAACCGACTTTGAAAAAAATATGAGAGCAAGACTCCAAACTTTTATGCACAAAAATCTTTCTTTTGTCATGGTGTTCAACAGGTACTGGTCTGATATCGCGCATATGCTCCCTAAATTCTTCCAAGAAAATCTGTGAACCTGAAGCAAAATCCTCAGGTAAAACAAATTGCCCGGGAATTCTTAGTGGTATTCCGTATACAAATTCAGCCGGTGATGCTCCTGACTGCAGGACATTGTTTCATAAACCCATCATGACAACCGATGAAGACTGAATCCATCGCCGGTTTGAATGGCACATTATAGCGGCCTTCAAAGTCCGGTGCCAGCGCTCCACCATACCATTAGAGGCAGGATGGTAAGCTGTAGTTCTTATTCGTTGACAACCAGTCAACTTTAGAACAGCCAAATACAATTGTGATTCGAACTGACAACCTCTATCAGTAGTCAAAGTTTCAGAAGAACCATAGCGAGAAATCCAGCCATCGAAAAATGCACGACACACTGTAGTCGCATCTATGCTTTTTAGGGGAATGGCCTCTGTCCAACGAGAAAACCTATCTATCAATGTCAGACAATACCGGAATCAATCACACAACGGAAGAGGACCAATGATGTCTATATGCACATGTTTAAATCTACTCTTCGGTATTACGAAATGGGAAGGTTGCATCACGGTATGTCTGGTGACTTTTGCAATCTGGCATGACAAACACCAAATCGCAAACGATAGTTGTGTGATCAGTACCCCATCGGTTTCCAAGATCCATTTTGCAATTGCTCGACAGAAACTCCCATACCAGTGTCGGAGGCATCCGTCACCAATCGGGTTTGGGCATTAGGATTATCGTGAGCTAAAAAAACAGCTTCAGGTGGCCAGTTGATCTTTGTACGGTCGTTCTTTTTCGATTCTCCAAAATACAAGTTTAATGGAAGTTGGGCCTGGCCGCACCAGGCAAACTGCGGCGGTAAAAATTAACTAACCCCAAAAAACGACTCAATTCAACAACAGGAGTTAGTTTTAGATAATCTGCGATTGCCCTGACTTTCTCCGCAATTGGCTTAATTCCCTCACCGTTGATCATGTGACCCAAGAACTCCGACTCTACAATTCCAAAAGTACACTTCTGAAGATTCAAACGAAGAGAAAAATCGCTAAGACGCTGAAACACAGTTCTGAGATGACACTTATGTTCTTCCAAATTGAAAGATGTAATAAGTATATCAACAAAATACGCAAAAACAAAACCCAGGTCGCCCACGGCTTGATTGATGTAGCGCTGGAAAGTCTGAGCCGCGTTCCTAAGACCAAAAGTCATGACGAGGAACTCTAACGAACAAAAGGGTGTTGTAATTGCCGTTTTCGGGATGTCCTCCGGGGCAACCGGGATCTGGTTGTAAGCTGCAAAAAGATCAGACAGTTTGTCGAATGATAAACGCCGAGGACGTTCGGCAACTGGAGGACCAGTGGTCTCAATTTGATGAAAAACTCCCTTTGGCAAAACATGTGTGTTATGTGATAAACCGGTGATACTGGGAAACTCAGCGAGAATCTCTGAAAATAAGGATGATTTGTTGACGGTGCACTGAGAAAATTTTGTGTAAACTGTTGACTTAGTGGTAGTCGTGCGACTTACTTAGGATTTGGTGCAAAATCTTACTACATTTGATAAACACGTTCTCCCAATATAGGCAATAGAATAACCCAAAACAAAAGACCAACAGCTGACTACCACATTTAGGCTAGAGGTTGCACCACCAAAGTTGAACCGCTTTCCAAAATTGGGAGACAAATTCGCCCAAAAAAAGACGATCGGTTTGCCTGCTTTTAGCTCAACGGTTATACATAAAAAGTCAACTTCTCGCCCAACGTTTTGTCATTGTGCTAACTCCGTGTGAAACGAATCAGATTCTATACCGCATACCGAAATAATACCTTTTTCAGTATCAATAAGCCTACGACTACGCAGATCGACATTTAACCCGTAGTAGGACAGTAGATCAGCTCCTATGATTGCATAGGGCACTGATGCTACACAGAAATTCCATACAAGCAAGCGACCATTTCCAAGTTACAATGACAAACGGCGCTCAACAAATGTGTTTATGGGGGTTCCATAAACACATCGTAATCGTTTATGGGTGAATTATTCGCCACATAAAGCACATAATTAGTGGGACTTTTCTTGGATTTACCATCGCCAGGTAAAAGGGAAATGTCCGATCCCGTGTCGATTAGGAATTTGATTCCTGTAACTCGGTCTCTAACAAAGAAACTACTTTCAGAACGATCACGAGAGTGAAAATAACGACCCCGGGACTTCGAACGACTTTTCGAGAAGGACCTGGAACGAGAGCGATAATAAGGATGGGATTTTGTTGACATTGCATCGATTCGGGTAGTCAAAGCTTCTATCTTCTTAAGTACTTCATCCTCTCTGGATACTGCATTAACCAGGTTGTCACCAAATGAAGATTGGGCCACAATTCTATCGGCAAGCTTGGCTAAACGTGACACATTCTGTAAATCTGACATCGCCTAGAATTGCTCGACAATTCTCTGGGAGGTGTTCTAGGAAAACTGCTTTTACTATATCATCGGAACATGGACCTCGACTGAGATGACGGATCTTACTTAATAGTAGAGATGGTTTACCATCCGAAATTATTTCGCCCTTCAAAATTTTTCAGAGTTCTCTCTCCGGAGAAACAGAAAAATTAGCAATCACACGATTCTTAATCTCTGAATAAAGTCTGCACCAGCCCTTGAACGTTCGCTTGTAATGCGATTATATTCAAAAAGCAACTCAGCCTTAACAAACCAAAGCGATGGATCCGAGCGAAAAAAACCAGGAAGTTTAAAATTTCTGCATGCTGCAGCAACTTGTACTCCTCCGCCAGCAGCACCACCGGCTGCGGCTGGATCTCCAAATTAAAAAAAATGTTATTCCCCCCAGATTAGGTGGATCCTTATTAAGTTATAAGTTATTTAAATTTATTAATATTTTTAATGGAACAAAAAGTGATAGTTTGTTTTAAATTCTAATTAAAATACAAATAAATATCTGTAATGTGTGATTGTAGAGGTTATGTATTTTTTCTTACTTTATGATTTCTTTTAATCATGAATTATTTTAATAACATGTTTAGATTTTTGAAACATGGCGAAAGAAAAATATTATTCTGTAGCATCTGTGGAAAGAAGAAACCAGAAAAAAAGAAAGAAGAAAGGAGCTTAACAAACTAAAACGAAGCGATCCAGAGCAACATGCAATCATGAAAGAAAAAGAACGGCAACGTTGGAAAAAAAGAAAAGAGGAAGGAAAAGTAAAATTAATTCATGATTTGAGTAAGAATGAACAAAATAAATTGCGAAAACCACGAAGGTATGCTGTTCTAAGATATCGTCAGAAGCAAAATAACATTTCTTTAATGGATAGTAACAGTATTCTTAGTTCATGTGATAATAATAATAATAATAGCCACAATAAGGTACCAAATGATATACCAAATGTTTCAAATGATACTAGGGTAAGTTCTGAAATTAATATCAGTAGACAGCAAAAAGTAGGACGAATAGCGTATGAGCTAAATTTTCGAGTTTCTCATATGAGACTTAAAAGATAAATTTAAGGTCAAATACTTATAAAATAATTTACTTTACATCTAATTAGGCACATTTTTATTTAAAAATAATGGTTTTAAAAGGTTTGATCAAAAAAAATTCCTGTAGTCAAAAGTGACCACTTCTTGAAAAATCACCCATGTGCGCTATTCACCAAAAAAAATTTCACTCAGCATTCGACACAATATCTTACATACGAACTTGCATGCAATCGCTGTTCCAATTTCGTAGCACGAGGCGCTATACGTGGCGCATGTGTCACGTCATACGAAATTTATATGAGAACTCATGTGCGATCGTACATAAGTACTCTCGCAAGATCGCTTGTAAGATCTCAGGTGTGTCGCTTGAGATCTTATAAACGAACCCATGTGAGTAGTTACCTACGTTCTAACGTAAGAACTTACGTACGTTTTTACAATAGGGTGTTCACTTGCATTTTTCACCACTTACACTTATTCAGTACTCCCGTAACGTTGTTTCGTTTATTTTTAAGCTTAAAATTTGCACTGTATTGGGACCTTCGGATTTCCGTGTTCACTACGACACTCAATACAGTATTTCTTCAATTCCGTATTCCTAAATGGAAACTCGGTATACGGAATCGCGTATCCCTTAATACTTTATTTTTTACAGGGTATTTAGTTATTAAATATTTTCATATTATAAATTAAAAGAATATTTTATTTCATGTCAAAATTATTATTATATTATAATTATTATTCTTGCTTCTAATAGGTTATTGTTTTAATATTTATTATTATTTCTTTCGATAAATGTCATTAATAGGTTAGAATATAAATTATTGTTTGGTAATATTATCTTTACATTCTTTATGATAAGTAATAATTGTTTATAAATAATATATTAATATTCTATATTGGATAAAAAAATTGAAAATAGCAATTGGATATGGACATTAGATATAAGAAATTTAGTTTATTATATTTAGTATTTTATTTACTAATTTAGTCCTCTAGCCAGTCATTTATACATTTAGTCAGTCAATTAGCAATAATGTAGGCACCCATTTGAATAGGCGCGCGTAGCGTGCAAAAAGTTGTTTATAATATAATAATAAGAGGTTACGGACGTAACAGTTCAATTGGATTCGATTTCTAATTCTGAGACTCTATAGAATTATATTATTGTTTTATATTGATTATAATTATATTTTATAATTTCGTTTCAGGGAGGGTTCAGGCTTCAAATATTAGATGCATTGGATAGACCTCTCATTGATCTGACACCAGTAACAGCGCAAAGTGAATTTGTTAAAGTTGATGCTACGTAAGTTACTTTCAAAATAATATTATCAGTTTGGTATATTCTTTATGATCTAAAATCAATATTTTTAAGGCACTTCAAACAATCAGTATTAGGATGATCCCCTTAAGGGAAAGTAAACATAACTCAAAATATAGTTAACATATTCGAGTCTTGTTTATACACAATAATAATAAATTTATCTGTCTAAATGTTTTGATATTAAATATATGCAGGTAATTAATGCTTTACAATTAAACTTGTTTTTTTAAAAACCTTACAAAAAGATCATCTTGGACACCGGGGTGTCCAAGATTATCCCTATATGAATCCAATTACTTGAGAAGACAGATTAAATAAAAAAAATAAGTGTATTAATGTTAAATCCGCTTTATTTGGATTACTTTGATACAAAAATGTAATGTACCGACATTTGAGACTTTGCAAATACATTAAAACATCTCAAATAAGTTGAAAAAAATTAAAATTTTGTTAGAAATTTATATTGTAAAGTAGTGATCGGACTTTTCTGTGAGAATCGATTCTTCGATTCCATTGATTCTAATTACTCTATAGATTCTAAGATTCGAAGAATCGATTCTTCCCAAAAACCGACTCTGATTCTTTAAAGTTTATTTTTAATGCCATTTGGGAGAAACCTACGTGACTGATACATGAAAAAGTGGTTTCGTACTTTACGTCTCACTCTAAAACGATAAAAGATTTCGGGTTAAAATTTTCAGGAATGATAGAGGAGGGTACAATTATTGTGAGCTCTCTTCTCTTACTAAAATTTCACGGAAACATAATACATAAAGCATTAAAACGCGTTTTTCCTAGTTCACTCAGTAACAACTATCTTGAATTGGCGCCACTTCCTGGCCTACAAATACATTCTCAGTCAGTATTACCCACATGGCCTTAACTAAATAAAATAATAATTTTTTTTAATTTCTATGTACGAATTGTTTCCTTTAAATCATTTAAGATATATTATTTCAATTTTAGGCTATTTTTCTAGAAAGTTAGAAATAGAAAGAAGTTGAATGTGGGAATAATTATATTTCAATTATATTTTAAAACTTACAGAAAACTTTGGTAACTTTTTAATAAGATACAATTATTTATAAGATTATATATAAATTAAGTAAATTTAATTTTTCTACTTATCATAATTAACCGATGAAAGAAATAGAAGTTGATTTAGGTGTTCGCCTGAAAGTCTATTTCTTCGTTTTGTGCTTATTTTGCCTGCTTTAGAAAAAAGCCTTTCCGACGGAACAGATGTTGCCATTATTGGCAAATATTCCATTGCGATTTCATAGAGATGTGGATAAGTCGATGTCATTGTCACCCATTCTTCAAAAGGATTCGTACTCCTTGAACAGACTGGTCTGTTTAAATATTGATGAATTTCTATTGCAATTCCACCTGCACTATCGGAATCAGCATTTGTCGGGTCTGTAACTGGTCATAATAGTACCAAATACTGTTGACATCAGAATTTATTTTTTTAATATTTCAATTTCTTTTGCAGCTTCTTTTGTCCTATTTTTCAGTATTGAATCTAAAAAAATTATTTAAATTAATACATGCATGGAATTAGAATATATAAATCTTTCAAGTCAATTCAACTACTGTTATATTTAAATTAATATTTCTATTTTAATAATAAATAGTTGTTAAATAAAATAATTATTAGGACTCACTGATGATGCCAACAGCATTTGCTGCTGCAAGTGCATTCTGAAATTGGAGCTTCTGAAATCGAGGATCGAGCCCAGTGGGCACAGGGACATGGGATGTCTTTAGGACGTCTTTAGGACGTCTTTAGGACATCTTAGGACGTCCATGTCCGTTCAAAGAACGTCCTAAAGACATCCTATGTCCAAAAGACGTCTTTAGGACATAAGATGTCTTTAAGACATTCTTAGAACGGACATGGACGTCCTAAGGATGTCCTAAAGACATCCCATGTCCCTGTGCCCACTGGGTTGTAATAAAGCGAAAAACTTGTATTTATTTTTACTTTTATAAAAGAAATTTATTAAAAAGTTCGTTGTATTTTTTTGAAACATGGCGAAAATTTTTGTTATTTAATTCTTATTTTTAATAAAATTTTTTTAAGAAATTAGTTCTATTTTTTCCTATATAATGAAGAAAAAACCTTGCATTGAGTTCTTCTTTAAAATAAAATTTTTTTTTTAAATTATTTTTTTTTTAAATAAAGAGAATAAAATTGTTCAAGAAAAATTAAAAAGTAGAATTTAATCAAAAATTTTCAATTTATTTCAAGAAACTAAGAATATCTTATGAAATTTGTATTTAAAATAGAAATACTTTTGGCTGTGGGATTTGATCTTATAGATTTAATTAGGTTGAAGGAATTTATCCCACGAACGTGTTCATAATTAAAACTTCATTTATTTATGTTTAA
>JUFY01035886.1:0-13154 GCA_001855655.1 Leptopilina clavipes
GCATGAAGAGGAGCTTATTGAACATGAGGAAAGAAGGAGATTAGAACCTTTACAGTCGACGAATAAGGGAAAAGTGAGTCATGTGAAACGTTTCGTTGCGAAAATGATACTTAGAATTTTTATACATTTGATGTAATCTGTAGTTAATTTCCAGTGGGCACAGGGACATGGGATGTCTTTATGACATGGACGTAAGAATATATGGACGGAGCACGTATTTAAAAAGTTAGGTGAGGGGGACAAAGTATCTGAAGGGGAGAGAAGTGATAATCGTCCATATTGGACGGGGACTGTTTTCTCGTTTCTGATTGGTTGAATCTTTGATTGGCTATTGAGCAAGGCGGTTGGTTTAAACGGAATATTCATAACGCTTTTTTTATATATACACATTTCGCGACGATTTCTACATCAACCAATCACGTGCCTGAAAACTTGTCCCCGACCAATATGGCCGCGATACATTACTTCCCGCTTACGTTTATGGGCACACGCCCCGCAAGAAAATGCTCCGTCCATATATTCTTACGTCCATGTCCGTTCAAAGAACGTTCTAAAGACATCCTATGTCCAAAAGACATCTTTAGGATATAAGATGTCTTTAAGACATTCTTAGAACGGACATGGACGCCCTAAGGATGTCCTAAAGACATCTCATGTCCCTGTGCCCACTGGGTTGTATCATTCAAGATATAACTTATTAGCATAATAGTTGGTCGTTTTCGCTCAATTAAAATTTAAAATTTAGATACAAACAACCTTCAATGCTAAAATAAGAAAAAATTTTCTGATTTTTTATTTTTTTAGGTTTCCAAGTTAACGATATCACCAGTTCCTCAACAGGAGCCTCCCCGATCAGTGATTCAGACGAAGACGAGTCAAACATCTCAACTTCACAGGGTCTCAGTAAATTTCCTGCCGACACAATCGACAATTCAGACAACTTCGAGAACATTCTATCCTACCTCTAGAACATCTTCCAAGCCTCAACAAATGTCGAGTCAGAGAATAATGCAACAACACATTCATGTGCCACCTATACCAATCATACCAAATTTGAAGCCCCGTCAAGTAACCATTAATTTGTCACCACCGGATATTCAAAAAATTGTACAAAATCCACCACCGTTATTACCATCTCAGTCGAGAGTAATTGTTACCGCAAAAGCGAGTGTCAGTGATGAATCTGGTCGTCCACTTAATTCAAGTCAAATAATAACCCTTCCACTTCCAACAATTCCCTCTAGTTACGATGACTATAAAGAAGGTGACGAGTCCTTTGATCCTTTTTATCGAGACGTACCAAAGATTCACAGTAATGAAAGAATCGTTGTTAGCAGTAGATCATCAAGATCACCAAATGGGAGAATTATTTTCCATCGATACAAACGTGATGCTTTAGAAGACAGTAGTCAACACGTCCAGAAAGTTGATCAAAACAAGTCCAATGACACGGAAGTCTCCTCAATAGTACGAAATTTAAGAAAGTTAAAAAACATTTTTTTCGCAACTGATTTTGACGATTCCGATGAACCGAATTACTTTAATCCTGAAGATATTCCTACCAAACTTGAATCAGTTTTGCAAAGCGATAACACTGGTTATTTGGATGATAATATTAAATCAGCGACGAAAAGTTCTTCTGGAAAAGAATTTGCCGATACTAATAATAGACGAATTAGTGAAATATCGCAAAATAACAGGGAAACAAAAAATACAAAGCAATCTAAGATGATAAATACCAACGCCAACAGAAAGAATGCAGAAACTGAATATATCGATAGCACCTATCATCGTGAGAAAGATGAAAAGAATTTAGAAACACCTGATGATTTTGATGTGAAAAATTCTGAAAATGAATATTATGATAATCAGGAAGACATTGCTAATAATCGTTCAAAGAATATTATTCTTGAAAAGCCAGATGTTGTTGAACCCAGGACATTAGAGATAGAATATTACGATAACGAGGAGGAGCTTTCTGATAAAAATCATAGAGAGAAAAATGAAAAGACTAGAATTACAAGTCTTACTACTGAAGAGCCGGAAGTTGAGGAGTACGTTTATGATCCCGATGAATTAGATTTTGAAGAATTTTATACATCTACAAAAACTCCAAAACTTGAAAGAACAACAACTATGAAGAGTCGAAAAATTGTGTCAACTACGACTTCGAAGACTCCGAAAATTGAATTAACTTCTAAATATTCAACCAAGGTTCCAAAAGTTGAAATAACAACAACTTCAAAACCAATTACAACACCTTCTTTAAAACTAGATTCTAATAAATTGTTGGGTAAAAAAATGCAAGATTCATTAATTATTGAAAATTATGCTGAAGGAAAGGAAATATTGCCGAAAACAGTAGATTTAAAACCTATTTTAAACACAAAAGTTGAAAAATCCGTTGAGAAAGTAAATATTTCTACAATTGATGTAACAGGTAAAGTATCTGGTGTAAACATTACTAAATCCGATATTGAGAAAAGTAAGTCTGTTAATTTAAACAAACTTGCAACCAAAGACACTGTTTCATCAGATTCAGCCTCAAAGAAAGAATCTGAAGAATTACTGGAGACAAAGTCGTCGTCTAATCGTAAGAAATCCAAATCTTCTGAAAGTACAGAAAATTCAGAAGAGAAATTTGGAAAACATAAAAGACCTCAATATTCCGAAGAAGAAGAAGAAATTGACATACCAAATAAATCTGGACGTAAAAGTAAATACATTTCAGATCCTGATTATTTAGAAGACGAAGATTACGATGATTACGCGGAAGAGCGTAGATTAGAACGACGGAAACAAAATAACAAACGGCGGAAAACACATTCCCAAAGTAGAAGCCGATTAAATGATTACGATATTGATCAACTTCCAAGATCAAGAAGTTCTTCAAGTCGACGAACTTCTTCGCGAGACAGAAAGACTGATGTTAATAGAGACAGAGGAAAATCATATCAGAACGTTAGAAGAAGAAAGAAGCCCATTTTAGTAGAATCTGAATCAGAAGAATTAGATTATCCAAGTGAAGATTATTATTCAGAGGAATTAAAAAATACATCATCAGATGATGATTGGTATGAAGATGAGCTTGAACGAGAGAGAAACCAAAGAAACAAAGGTCGAAGAAATAAGGGTTTACGGTACGAAGATCCTCCTAGAAGATCTAATAGTCGCAGAAGAAACCAAAGCAGAAAATTTAGAGATGAAGACATAGATTATGATTCCCGAGAAGCTTCCACTTTATCCAGTCGTGAGAATGAGGGTTCTTCCGATTGGTATTATCCGACATCAAAAGAGCTTCCCAATGATTCACGGACGGATATAACTGAAGAAGATTACACGGATGACTCCGGGAATCTTGACGATGTAACAACATCTGCAGAAGATCTCACAACAGAATTCTCTGCTGAGGAAGAAACTCCTTCTGTTCTAGAAGTGACATCCTCCATTGAAGATGAAATATCATCTGCTAAAAATTCACCACCTTCTATTGAAGACAAAGTACACACAGAGAGTGTTCAACAAACAACTGAAGAAAGTTTACCAGTGACTGGTAAAGAATTATCTGAATCAGTTCCTGAAGAAGGCAGGACTGAAGGTGTACTAAAATTCACAGACGAATTGTCACTAGATAAACAATTTGATGTAACGACAGAGACGACTATTGAAAGTCCAATGAAAGATCAAAAGCAAAGTCCTATAAAAGATATGCAAGATTACGTCGATGACAATTACGAGCCGAACAATTATAAAGGTACAAAGAAGAATAAATATATATTTATAGAGCGAAATTCAACTGAAATACAACTGCAAAATAATACTGATAAGGATCTTGAGGAGTTAAAAGAGGAAAAGAAAACAAAATTGAAAACGGAAGAGCAGATTAAATTAAATGACAAAAACTTAGAACGAACAGAGTCGGACAAAATAAAAACTGATGGAGATAAATATAGTGAACATGAATTAGGAGAAATGAATCCTGTAAATACATATAATGAAACAAAATTAGATAAAAAAGAGAGTGGAAAAGAAGAACATGAAACTACTACAGTCCCAACAACCACAACATTGAGAACTACAAGAAGAAGTACAAGATCTACAACGAAAGCAACAGCTCGAACTACTCCTCCCAAACTATTCAAGCCTTTGACTGGCAAACGAAATTATCTTTTCATTCCACCCTCGACAACTCCACTTCCTGTTGTAATCAAACGAAGAATTTCCCTAGTACATCCTCGACCTGCAAAACCCCCAAAATCCTACAATGAACTTGCTCCAAAACCCGTAATCAGGAAGAAGTTGTTGGAAGCAAGAAAGACAATAATTGAAACCACATTAACTTCCACCACATCAGAATATGATGAAGAACATTTACAAATGACACCAGAGTCCTTAGGAACTTCTGAAACTTCAAAATCCCAAATAGAAACGGAAGATAAATTGCAAACTACATCAGAAGCAGTTCTCCTCCCAAAGGAACTTGAAAATAACTTGGACATAGTTGTCTCTCCAAAGGAGAATTATGATAACGTAGAAACAGGTTCTTCAAAGAAGAATAAAGATAACTCCGATAAAACAGATGTAAAGAAGAAAATAAATAGAGAAAGAATCGAAAACGAAAAGACAACATATGAAGCTGAAACAGACCGAGAAAAAATTGAAGTTAAGGAAAAAAACCACAACGAGAAAAATGAAACTCTATCTTCTGCATCATCAGTAGAGGATCACACAAACTATCCATATTTACTTTCCAAATTATCTAAAACGTCTTCTTTGGAAAAAACAAAAATTGAAGAAACAACAAAGTGGAGTGTTGAAAAAATACAGGAAAATGCAACTTCTCTTGACACTCGAGTAACAACCGCAGTTCCCGAATCAACAACTGGTCAAAAATCAGTTGAAACAGAATCAACCCTATTTTCTAAATCAGACAAATTTGAACCAAAATCTGAGTCTACGAAACCTGAAATAACTCTTGTTCGAACACCAACAATACAAAAAACCTCCAAAAGAACAACAAAGAAGGAACCGGCAAATTTTGGTGGATCCTATCAAGGATTTAATTGCCTCGGGAAGGAAATGTATCGTTTCTACGGAGACAAAAGAGATTGTAGATTATTTCACTATTGTTCACCAGGATTCACATCGTCACAGGTCCTTGACTTCAAATTCGTTTGTGAGCAAGGAACTCACTTTGACGAGTCAACTCAAAGTTGCAGGCACAACTATAAAAATTCCGAGTGTACTGTGAGAATTTTCTGGTGACCAAAATTCTTGAATTAAATATTCATAGACATTTTTAATTTGGTTTTTCTTACGAGAACGACAACCCAGTAAGAAGCTTTGCATTAAAAAGTATTGGAAAATGTCCTTAATTACATTTGAATTCCTTTTTTGTCCACTCATTAAACAGGAATAAGTTTTAAAGTGATAATTTTATTTCTTTTCCTTTTGATGCATAATTTTTATATGGTTTTTATTAAATATTTCTAGCAAACTTTTTACTCTGAGATTTTAAGGATCGCTTTCCTTAAAATAATAATAATAATCATTTGTCTAAAATTCAAAAAAAGGGATTCAATGTATTAGAATAATTTTTTCAAGTTAATCATATTCGATTAAAACATTTTACTCCTGAGAATAAATTTTTAATATTTATTAATAAAGAATATTAATCTTTTTTTAATTCTAAATATGAGATTTCTCCAAATTGAATATGTTTCTCCCATTCTAATAAAAAGTAAAAGGTAGGTGTAGTATATGGGTCTTGCAATTACAAATATTAAAAAGTGGAGAATTTTCGCGATTCTTGCAATTACGAGACTCGACTGTAGACAGATGGATACTTTCACAAATAAAAAATCTTCAATATTTAAAAGCTAGCTTTCTTACTGAGAAACGTAATATTCACTGATTTTCAAATGTTGTGAATCTCAGAAACTGTTAGTTGTAATAATATAAACTAAAAGGAGAAGAAGAAGTCATCGATGACTTTTATATGTAAGATATTTATATATTTTGTTTTATGGCTTCGTTCCTTAACGGCCTTTTTTATTTCCTCAGCTTTGCCATAATTCTCATTTGTATTGTTTCTACAGGGATTCACATTAACTTGATTAAATATGAATCCCGGTAGATGCTGATCAGTGTTTATCTAGATCAGTTCAACGAGTCGTATCGACTTAAGAAACATTTTGCAAGCTAAATAGACTTTTTAATAAACGTTCTATTTTTAAATATTAACAACTCGAAGAGATTTTTATTTTAAAAAAACTGTACGAAACTCTAAGGATCGTATATTTTATTCAATGGACATATCATTTGTCAAAAAGATATACAAATTATAATGCTCAAGTGAGAGATAAAATGTTAATATTTTCGTTTATCGAAGCAAAAAATTTAATTATAAGAAAGAGACCGGATCGTTCTAAAAGTCAGACTGCTATGCATATATTTTAAGAAAATTTGTACATCGAGGAAAAATTAATATAGGTAAATATTATTTATACTTGTGTAGGAAATTAAAAATTTTGCATAAACAGGTTTTACATCGCAAAAGTGGTTTTAAAACGGAAAAAAATTGTTTTCACAAAAAAAAAGAGGAATAATTTCTTTTGCATTTTAATGCAAGAGCCTCATTATAAATTCAATTTGAAACTTAATCAACTTTAGGTGTTTAAATCAGAACATTTAACTCACTAAATATAGACGAAATAAATAGTTTATTTTTGCTAATATTTGAATATTCAAGCAAAACTGATTTGGGCTTGCTTAAAATATTTAAATTTCAGTCACAAATATTTACATTTATCATCAAACCATTCGATTTTAAAGAAAAAATATACAAACTAATTACATTTTTCATTAAAATAAAAACAATTATCAAACAAACACAGAATTTCAAAAGGTTTTAATTTATAATCAAGAATATAATATTTTTTTTTAAATTTATTTTCAGTTTACATTATTATTGAATATTATTATTATTTCTCACCTAAAAAAAAATGAAAACAATTCAAATTTTATTTTTTAAACAATTTTTTAACAACGTATTTTCAACAACATTAAAAAGATTATGATTGTAGATAATGTTTCAACGAGTAAAATGAGCTATTGTAGTCAAATTAGGATAAAAAATGCGATTTTTCTTTGGAGCTGAAAGAAAAAATATAAAATGTTAAAAAATCAATATTTTTCAAAAGATTTTAACTCAATACAAATGTTTTTTAACATTTTGTAAATAAATCTTTCAAAGTTTGCTAAAAATAATTTTAATTATATTATTATTTGTTGTAAAAACAATTTCGATAATTTTTTAGTTTTGAGGTTATGTTTGATGTCACCAACCTACTTAATTATGTTCTATTGTCCCACCAAAGATCGTATAACTTCACAAGATAAAATATCTAATAAGAAACTTATACACTCGAAATGTGAGCTCTCTGTTATCTTAAACTAAATATCTTATCTTTTAAATATTTTAACCCCTTCATTGTTCTTTACAAAAAAATTTAATTGTAAAAGTTTTACCACTTTTCCTATCTAACCGTCGATATTTTAAGCTCCCTTCAGGAATTTTTTTTAGAGAAAAACTTTTTTTTAATTTCTTTCATAATTATATAAAAATTGGCATCTTAAATTACATAAAAAATTTATTTTCAAGAAATTTTTAATATAATTATCCCAGGATATCTCCAATTGAAATTATCTAAAATTTAAAAAATGAAACGTATTTTTATTCTGTAGAATTTTGTTTTTGATTTTCAACGAAAAGTGCCTGTGTTTTTTGAAATTTCGATTTTAAAATTCTGACATTTTGTTATTTCTTTAAATAAATTATTAATCCTGGTTCGGACAATAGAGACAAGCCTACAGAAGACAGAATAAACTAAGACAATAATATTACAAAATTCTTGAAAATAAAAATTTGTTTATGTAATTTAAGATGCACATTTTAATATATGAAAGGATTTAAAAAGTTAAATTTTACTTTCTTTAAAAAATTCCTGAAAGAAGAAATTTTGTCCGTCACATTGGAAAAGTGACAATAAAAAATCTATTTTTCGTTAAGAAAAATTCGTTATAAAAGAATGAAATTATTTTTAATATTGAAAACTGTGTTGTTGTTTAAAAAATTGCCACTTAAAATTTACTAAAAACAACGAAGCATACAACCATTGTTCTAAACAAAATACAAAAACGACAATAGAATTTTTTTGTGACTCATCATATTTTTTTAAGTTCAAAATAAAATACTCGTGTATTGTTATGATTAATTCATCTTTTGGTTTGATTGAAGAGATTCTTATTATACTTTAAACTAAAGTTTAAGCAAGATAATTTAGTATGTACTCTTGTTTAAAAATCTGTAACGTTTTTATAAACTTTTTTTATGAAATTTTGTAGTCATGTAGTTTGTACTTCTTACCTCGAACTTTTATATAGAAATGAAAATTCGAAGTACAACTCGCCTAGATTTATTATATATTTTTAAGTATAATAGATAACGTTATTTGTAATTTTTATATCAGTTAAGGTTCGTCTTAAATTGCTCAAATGCACAATCGATACGAACATAAAATTAATTGTATTATTTATAATAGTTTTTTAAAGCGTTTTTACACCTGCTGGAATATTTTTCTTCAATGTCATATATTTTAATTAAATCAGCAGTAAAAAATATTCAATGTTTGTCACGTAAAACAAATGTACAGAACATAAAAACACTATAATTATTCTTAATCGAATTAATTATTTAAATAATTAATCATTCGAAGGAATAATTATTTGAATTTGTCATAATTTAATCGATATTAAACTACAACTTTTAGTAGGACTAGTTAAATTAATCGAGTTTTACAAATAAAATGTCAATGTGCAATTATGTTGGTAAAATATGATTTTTATTTCGAATAAATATAAAAGAAATTAGGGACAAACTTCGATTCGACTTATATTATTTTAAGCAAATAATAAATATTTATATATTTGTTTTTATTTTGTAAATTTTATAGAAATTATTTTTCAATACAAACATTGTTGAAATTCATTGCACTTTTCGTCACCTGTAGATAGAACATTTTTGCGAAAAACTCGAAATAAGTAATTGAAAAAATTTCACAATTTGTAAATTTTAGAAAATTTATGATTCCTATTATTCATAAAAGAAAAAAATAATACAGTGTCATAAATTATTATTGACATGAGACTGTCATTAAACGTCCATTAGAATTTTAGTTTATAATCCTATAGAAATTAAGTAATATTGTGAAAATTAAACTGTGTAAATATTGTCTTTCGTAATTTCCAAATTTTTATATTAAAATTTATAAAAATAATTCACCTTTTACTTGCATTTATGCAATTGTACGCCTCATACGATAACTCATTTTAAAAAATGCATTCAAAGTGCAAGAAGAGAAAGAAATACACCTTCGCAAATTGCTCAACAGTTTCATAAATTTAGAAAAATTCATATTATTTATTTGTAGTTTTTTTTACATGAAGTATAAAATAAAGAAAATTTTTTTTTTAATTTATATTCTATTTATTTATGTAATGTAAAGTTTATTAAAATAAAAACTTGGACTATTTTGTGCAACGAATGTTTCTTATTAAAAAAAAATTATTTTAAGATTTGAAAATAAAATGAAATTAATTGTTATTAAAGTTATTTTAATTAAATTAAATCACACTTTGAACTTTTGAAAACAATGAGGTTATTTCTTAGTAAAGAATAAAGAAACTTCAGATTCATTCTGTAATCCTCTATCGGTTAAAATTTCAACTAGTTTCAATTAATAATATTTTTCAGATTTCTTAATTATTAAATTCGAGTTTGGATTTAATTTAAGTTATTAATTAATTATAATTGAATGAGAAATTAGTAAAAAAAAAGAATTAATTAAAAACTAATTTTGGCTATTTAAAAAAACTAGTTTATTATTCATATTAAACGTTTTATGTTCATTTCTTTGTGGAAGTCTTCTAGCGTTTGATCCCATCGTTCTTCAAAATAAATGCCAAGAAGAAATTTGGAATTCTTTCCTGTACTTATGGCCCATGGTAGGTAATAATTAGTGTATAATTTTCTTTGCCTAGAACCAAGGGAGAATATATATTTTTTAATTCAATTTTCAATTTTATTTTCTTCAGGAGGTTCAATACCAGTACATAACCTCAAATTAAAATTTTGTTTTATTTTTGAAACATTCTCTACAACTCTGCTCGTTGGATTTAGTTGAATTATATCATGATTAAAAAATACGAAAAACGCAAATTTTATTTGTTTAATAACTTTTTAACAAAATATTGTTAACAAAATTTGTCTTAAAATTATTTTTTTTTTGAAAATTCTACAACTGAATCTTTTCAAATTTGATAAAATCATTCTTAATTAGTTTCATTTGTTGTTAAAAGCAAATTTTTAGTTTGAGGTTATGTCAATGAGTTGAATCTCCTTAAGACAAAACATTTTTTATTTTAACTAAGATATAGTAGGTAAATTTTTAATAATATTAATAATAATATTATTTTTAATAATTTTAATAATAAAGTCAATTTATTATCTAAATTAAACAATTGCTTTTTAAATTAAATTTTTATTTTACGAGATGTTAAAAGTAAAAAAGTAATATTTGAGAAAAATATTACTTATTGGTTAATCGAAAATACCTATTTTATTTTTAAAACAAAAAATAGAATATATTTAAGTTTTTAAAAACAGGTGAAAAATAATAAAAGGCACAAGATTAAAATGTATAATTTATTTAATGTAAACGTTATCTAATCTTTATTCTTTATACTTAATTGAATTTTTATTTTTTCCTAAATGTTTTTTCAATGTCACTCTGTTTTATCATAATAAATATTTTTAAAACAAAAAACATGACATTTGGAAAACATTAAATGGATATTATGGGAAAAATAAGAGAGAGAGGGAAATTAATACAAATTATATAGGAAATTCAAGAAAATAAAAGGGAAACAAAAATTAATTAAAAAATAACGATTGGGTAAAATAAAATTTAAGATATTTCATACGCTTTCACTTGTTATTACTGGTTTAAATTAAATTCACCTTGGATGAAGTCTGGCTGCACCGAAAATTGCTCCATTTATACACATTGGCAGTTGTAATTGCAAAGCTTCCACCCATTTCACTGTTACTTCACCAAGCATTGTAGTTGGCATTAAAAGTATAGCATGAAAAATATCATGTACCTCACGATATCTTTGCATAACGTACGATAATTGAAAATCTTCTACAAATCGAACAGGTGGTCTAGAATCTGGCGAAACATTCTGGAAAATAATAAAACTTGATATTCTCAAATTTTGATAAAAATTTCTTTTTCAATTAAATTAAAAACTTTTTATAAATAAAAATAAGAATAATTCTTACGTTAACTTCCAAGAAAGACGAATAAGTTTTTCCGACCGTTGCATCGGGGAGGTTTTTAAGGGCCAATAAATCAACAGTAGAAGAATGAATTCTAGGTCTCTCATTAAGGACGCGTTGTCCTTCAGTTGTACTCTGCATTTGTTTCAAACAATGAATTAGCGCTTTTTCACCTGTCGTTTCACCAAGACAGGCAATCATATCGCCTCGATATGGATTTGTTATCGAAATAAAAGCAGAACCTGCAGCTAATAATGTTCGTTGAAAATTTGTCAAAGGCACATGATTTTTTGCAAAATCCTCCTTATAGGCTTCTTGACTGTAAAATCGTCTTAATACGAAGCTGCCTGAAACCGAACAAGGAAAACATAACATTCAAGCAAAATAACCAAATAAGAAAATTTATTAATAATAATAGAGATTTTTATTAATAATTCAAATTTGTGTACAAGCGTAGAAATTAATTTTTCTCACTAACAGAAATTTATTGTACAGTGTTTTACATACAATTTATTAATTATTACTATTATTAATTATAACTAACTTATAAATTACGAAATTATTTGGTTTTCTCAGCCATTTTTGTATGGCACATCATCCTAGTAGTATCATTTTTTGCTTTGGTACATGTAGCAGATACTTATTCACACTCGAACCAATTTCATCCAATTTCATTCAAACAACTAAAAGATTTCGATCACAGATTTTAATACATCATAATTAATCATAAGGATAATAAGAATCTAATAATAAATAATAAGCATAAAGATACTCGGATTGACTTTAACCCTTGAGCGGGCAAGCGGGATCCATTGGACCTTGCGAGTATCTATTTTTGTAATTTCTCCGAATCAGTATGAAAAAATGAGTTCATCCTAGAAATTCTTTTAAATGAGCTAAAAATACATCCGAATACTTTTACAGTTTTCATATTCCGTTTGTAAATGATGCCACATAGGTGTTTAAACTTTTTACCGACACGAACGGGCAAGCGGGGTCCAATGGACCCTGCGTTGTCATAAGCATAAAAACATTGCGAACGTACAAATCTTGCTGTTTGTTATGGTACAACTGAGCTTTATAGATGGCGCAGATAACTCTATGGATAACGCAGACTATTCGTACAAAGATCTACGTTTTTTTAATTCACAAAAGCTTCTAAATTCTGCAAGGTTCACTAGACCCCGCTTGCCCGTTCACGTTACTTTTTGAGCTTGCCCGCTTGAGGGTTAAATGCGCAAATGACTATTACATTTATGCAGTCATAAATGCAAACAGTATCATTGACAATTGTCAATGAAAAATGTTAGACAATTCAGAAATGTCATTCTTTTATGAAAAGAACATTAAAAAATTTATTAATCAGAAAGTATTCCAAGGCAACAATTTCAAAAATATGCAAAAATGTACTTTCGATTTAGACTAGACAATTTAGAAAGTGTATTAGTTTTTTTATTGCAAGATGAAGACATTTTAACTTTTAACAGCTTTTTATGCATGCATAAATGATAATTATTCCTTATATTTTATTGTTTGTCTTTAATTTTTTTATAATTACTTTAAATATTGAAAGATACTGGCACATAAAATTATCTGTTTTTGTAGTGGCGTCAGAACTTAAAGCTTATGGTCACATTTGCAATACCAATTCACCAGACGCCTTTTTTGAAAGAATTAAAATAAATGGAATATTTTTGAAATTTATGTCTAAATTTATAAAAATCTACTGTCACGTCCACGTGACCTATTAATA
>JUFY01035892.1:0-11984 GCA_001855655.1 Leptopilina clavipes
ATTTACGCTAGCTCAATCTTTTCAAGGAGAACAGGTGGATAAGGAAAATCACCAATTAAATAGAATTGAAACTTTAATTAAAATGAAACAACAAAACAGGTCCTGAAGGGACCTGTAAAAGATGTTACAAAATTTTGCAGAACAAGACTTTAGTCAAACACATTAATAATGATCAACATCAAGACAAATTAACAATAAAGAGACTCACGGTAAATACGCCGACGTCCTCGCATACAACCGCGACTCATTTTTTAATTTTCACGCGTTAAATCAATTTTTATTTTAAATTATGTGTTGATTCGACCAACAACAGGGTTACTTGTGCAAACACCAAATCGAGAATGATAATATGGCCGACAATTTTGACAGGTGACGCTTCACACATGCGCTTCGTCTACATAGTGAGTCCCACGCACTCAAATTACCAAGATATACTATCGGTCATCGGTACATGACAGTCGGTAATCCAGCGAGTTACCGATGATTTGAGAAAAGTCTACTTGTCTAGAAATTCAACGCAAGGGGCGCTGACCGACAAAGTCTGGGCCGCAAGATGGCAGCGAACATTGTTTTGATAGGTGATGAGTGTAGATTGTGAGTTTTCGATTTCCTGGCATTCTTGAATAATTGAGAATCACATCCAATTATATATGCCAAGAAATACTCTCCTGGATGACTTTTCTCAGGAACAACCAACGGCATTAGTCAGGAACAATAAATCAGGGATTTATCCCCAATCGCAGTGTTTGCCATGAAAAGGGTTCAATTAATGTTTTAGTCTTGATCTCAGAGAACAATCAACCAGTGACCAGTGATCTGACGGTTCGCTTTATATGATTTTATAAATTTAAAAGGAAATTAATGTGAGTTTTAATAATAATGGAAAAGTTAAATGAATTTTTAATAAAATTAAAATCGGTGATTCCCGATTTGGCGTTAGTAACGATTGTTTAATAAAAAAATAAGTACTTTGTACGCGAGCAATAAAATGACGCGTTACAAAACATAAGAGAAAAAAATATAAAACAATGTGGCGGAAAACGATTGGTTCAAATAGAGTGATCTCGCCATCAGAAAACACGATCCATAGATCCAGAACAGAAGTTAGGCAAGGAGTCCTTGTCCGTTGTCCAAAATCCAATTGAAAGGGAGTCTTGATTATACTTTGTGACGAAGTAGTTTCGTCACATTCAATAGTTTGCCAAAGAGCGACAAATAATAATATTTTTATGTTTAATTTTGATTTTTCGCGCCTAAAATTGAATTAGGGCGCATGGAGCATTGCAGACTCCCCTTTTTGACTAGTTTTAGTCGGCGTGTCCATAGCAGAGGACGAAAGCACATGTGCTACACAGTATTAGTTTTGAGTTTTAAGAGAAAAGAGTGTTCGAGTGGCGAGAGTTATTTAGTTTTGTTTGTATAAGACAATAGTCGTAAATATTAACTAAGGGTGTTCGTTTGTTGTAGAACAAATAAATTGACTTTGTGTTTTGGAAGAGAAATTATTAGTTTTATTTATTGGACATTAAACAGATTTTGGTAAGTAAAGTTTTGATTCAAGTCGTGTCTCAAAGATTCACTTCCCTTTTGTTAATCCTATTTCCCAACGGAATTTCCTCTGAAAAATTATATTTATCAGTTTAGAATAGTGAAATTTTGTTCTTTGTTTTTATCAATTTTTTATCATAATTAAATTGATTGGCGTCCAACTAATGTTAATCGTGGGTTGCCTTGTTTTAATATTGTAAAAAGGGGGATTTCTAGATAAATTTAATTACTGACTAAATTCCTATGTTATAACTTCTCTATTAACTTTGTTTGTTATCAGAGACTGAAAAACTAACTGACGAACAGAAAAGAAAAACATGGCAAAGGGAAGAGGGAAGGGTAGGAAGAAGGGGACTCGGTGGATTAAATACAGGTAGAGGAGAATAATTTCCATAAATAGTTAAAAAATAGTCATTAATTTCATTAACTCTTTTTCCTCTTCTCTTTCAATTAAGGGAAGAATCGTAAGCATTTTTCTTAGCAATACCAAGATACCTCAGTTATTCCTCGAAACTCCCCAAAAGTTGTCTCTGTTTTTAATGGTTTATATTTATTTTTAGTTCCAATTTCAGTTTTAATAATTCAAACCGTTTCCGATTCTAGAATTGTTTAATTTAACTTGAACAGTTCTATAACTTTTTTTTGTCCTTTATGTTGTAATTCATTATAACTTAAATTCTCAACCTGACGTCCTAACATTTGAAGTTAGTATTAATTAATAAATAATACGGCATGTTAAATGCTTATTAGAATGGAATGAATTGAAGATTCTCTTTCAAAGTTTTGTCTAACTTTATTTCAAATATCGCGAAACAGACATATTTCCTTTAAAATTAAGAGTTAATACTTTACGAACAATGAATTAACTTGATAATTTTCAAGATACTTGTTCTCACAAATCAGCGTTATAAACTTTCCAAAAGAAAAAGCATAGAATGATAGACGGTTATTGAGAAAAGTTTCTTGTTCTTGTAACAAAATCGAGAAACGAAAGAGCAAATTAATTAAAGAGAGGTAATGCTGGGAGTTAGAGAAATGGAAAGACAGGGTGTTCACCCTCTGTCTGTCCTAGGCTTCCTAAACTAAAAACGTTACTGATGAGTACAAGACCGAACAGTTTGATTTATTGTCTAACGATTACGATAGAAATATCGCAGTAGCTTTTCTATAATCTATATTAACCTTTTCTTCCTCTCTTTCTTGATCATTAAAAACCAGCGTACATTTTTGGTGTTCCTTTCTGAACTTGATTTGGAACGAAGTCTTCATAAATCTTACTGAAAGTAGCACTGACAACCTTCCTGATGATTCAAAGCTTCACTATAGTCTCCGTATTATCGAAGAGAAAAGGTGAAAGAAAAGGAAAGCCTCTGATTTAGGACTTTGGACTGCAAGAAAATCGCTCGTCTTTAACTTTGACGTTGCGAGCTTAAAGTTAAATTTAAAATTCTGCTTTAGTATTTACTTCCCTTCAAAAAGAATTCTTAAAATTGTTGGACATGAACATGAAGATTGGGTCAAGTCAAACAAATCTTGCTCTATTTGTAAGGAATTAGAAACTCTCTGTAAAGTATAAATAAATTTACCCTAAGAGAACAAATCTAAAGTATGAAAATACTTAACACTTAAATAAATAGAGAGATGGGATTTGTTAGTAAATTAGTAAATTCTCTTCTGACGCAATTGCATTAGCAAAAATGTTCACTTTTATGATTTTTTTTACATGAAAAGTATAATGCATTTTCAAGAGCAGATTAGAGGAAGAATATACCAAATCTGATTATAGAATTAATTTTACCATATATTCAGATACATTATTACTAAATCAAGGATGTAAAATTAAAAAATAAATGATATTTCTTTAAATCACTCGTGGGTAATTATTTCGTATCGTAATAATATTGATTAATAGATAAGGTTCGATATTTCTGGAGATATTCACAATAATAGAAGTTATTGTGTTCTCAAAATAAACTGCAATATGAAAGTATTTGAAATCTCCCACTGGCGCTTAAAAGGTTAAAGTTTCTTTGTTTCTACCTCTCGCTTGAAACTTTTTGTTCCGTAGCAATTATGATATGAAAAAGTTTCAATCAGATTCGGCGGTCTAATTATTGGAACATCTTGAGTAAGACGACAATAGAAACAATTAGTGCTAGAAGTCAATTCCATAAAATAGATTAGTATCCAATCAGAAGCTCACTCATTTCAAAGTTTATTGAAGCGAAACAGTGTACAAGATGTCCATGAGAAAATCCCAATTAAACAAGACTCTACAAGTCGATTGAATTCCATCAGTTCACTAATTAATGCAGCATGTCTATAACCGTCTCTATCTGCCACTCACTGAAACACGACTTTATCTCTACATTAAATCAAAAGCTATTGTTAGCTAGCACGCTTTCTTTTTGTTTTGCAGGCCTTATTGCTTTTTAAGCACATATTGTGAATATTGAAGTGATTGTTTTACCATTCATTTTTTTTTTGCAAATGAAATACAATCAATAAACAATTGACTCTTTTATGAGTTAGTACTCACGTTCATAACTATGTTACATCCTCCACAGATACGAAATATATCGAATTTCACAAGATAAAAACTAAAGTTCCCATACAAAACTCAAGAAACACATGAACAATGTTTCAATTAATTTTAATTAAAGACAGAAATTCCGATTCTTTACAAATTATTCGCATTCGGATCGTTACATAAATATCTATGTTGCGTTGCCTTTAAAAAAATTATTTATTCATTTTCCCTCTTGGAATTCTGCAACAACTAGTTAACTAATTTCAGCTGTTTAATTTTATGCGTGATCTTATTCCTGTCTGTATCCAGTGCGTCTCATCAATTAATAGTAATTATGTGTAAGGTAGATTTAATCAAATCAAACAAATATCATAAAAAGACTCTTTTATTCCATGTTCCAACCCTGATTATTACAATAAAAGATTGTTTTATATCGAATACAATGTAAAAATAAAAGCTTACCGAAAGTTGCAACGAAGTCTTAAATTTAATAAAGCACATGCATTTTGATAGGCTTTTAATAAATAAGTTATAATCGAACCTAAAGATCGTCACAATCTAATAAGAAATGTTACGAATGACTTCGAAACGTTTTATAATTTTTATTTTAAAAAATGATTGAATTAATTATTTATTTGAACAAATAAAAGTGAAACATCAAACAAGTGAACCTAGTAGAGTATTTTCGGATTTCCTTACTTAAATATGAATATCATTCGTAACAAGAATATCAATATTTTCTTTTAATTTGTCATGAAAAAATATATGAATTAATAATTCCCTTTAGAAATTGCTGAAAATAAATTCCCATCAAACTAGTTTTGAAATACATGAAGTTACTAAATTTAATGTTTTCGAGTCGCTAAATTCTAATACTTTATTACAGTTTATAAATAAAACATGTCATATCCAATGAGGTAAACGATTTTAAAAAATTGACCAAAGTCGCCTAAAGCTTGTGGGCTTTTCATGTCGCTGAATTGATAAAAGTTGAAATATTAAAAATGTCTGGAAACATTTTAGTGGATTTTTAAAGTTTCTGAATGTTTGTTGACTGTAGGTTCATTTTCCAAATGGAATGTATTCAAATCCATCATTTTCCAAAAGGAAGAGGTTCGAATAAAAAATTCTGAATATAATTTTCCGAAAGTTGATTTCATCTGAAGCATCTTCTTTTAATTCACTTGTTTCATAGTTATTTTTATAATGTATAACTTAATTTTCCTGGCATTAGAATTTAGAATTCTATTGTCTAAATATGATCGTGAAGATTGTTCAACATGGGCAATATTCATCTTCTGCGTACGCTCTACGCTATATTATTAATGCTAACTGGCTCTGGTAAAACTTTATTTGCAATTTATGAGTTATGATTTATTGGTGCTGTCCAGGGAATGTCGATACTTTCGTCGAAAGTTAACCCATTCAACATCCTATTAACTTTGTAACTAATTGCACGTAACTGTGTGACTAGTAACAAACGACCTGACTGACATCATTATGATTTGTTGCACCATAGAATTTATATAAGATTTTCCTATTAATGATTATGAAATAGCTTCATTCGAGAAAAAAGAAGTAACGTTCTTTTTTATTCTAATTTGTGAATTACAAAAAAAATTATCTGAATCAAATTGTTACGTCCTGATTAAACGTAACACAATTATTTTAAATAAATTAAATGTTGATTTTTAAGCCTAGAGTCACGTTCTCAATTTAGAACAAAGGGGTGCATGAAAATATCACAATTGTCATTTTACCGAATTGTCAATTTTCCGAATTGTCACTTTACCGAATTGTCAATTTATCGAATTATCATCTTTCAGAATTGTCACTTTACCGAATTGTCCTTTTTCAGAATTGTCATTTTTACGAAAGTACTTATGTATAAAAACTCACACAGACAAATTTAACATTAGTGCTTTCGGAAAAATGACAATTCGGTAAAGTGACAATTCTGAAGAATGACAATTCGGTAAATTGACAATTCGGAAAAGTGACAATTCGGTAAAGTGACAATTCGGGAAAATGACAATTCGGAAAATTGACAATTCTGCAAAGTGACAATTCAAAGAAATGACTATTCGGTAAAATGATAATTGTGATATTTTCATGCGCGCCAGAACAAATATTCTTCGGAATTGGGAATTATGAAAGATTTTTAGAAAGAAAGATAAATTTGAATAATTAATAATTTTGACTTACTTTTTATTAAAGAAATCCCTCTTATTTAATATACTTTAACGTAGAATAACTTCAATGGATGAGAAAATATAATAACTCAATACTTGAATCGTTGGATAAATCAATTGAACTGGTCAATTTAGTGGTCATCTGTTTTTTGTAAAGAGTATGGAAATTTGAATTCTTCTTAACATTTGATACTGTCAGTGTGTTTGAAGGATGTAACAAAATAATGGGTTAATTGATTATATCTTTTGGAACACTTATTGTACACGGCAAGTTTATTCAAAAAAGGGAAAATAAAAATACTGGATCCTCTCTATCGGTCACACCAGAATACCCCCTTAAAATTTCATTGAATGTAGAAAAGCTGCAATACTATTAAATTATCGCCTTTTCACCTGTTTACCCTTTCCTCAAAATTCATTGTAAATGACCCACAGGATAGAAGTTAAGTGCAGAGTGCTTTAACGATAAATTTAGGTTTTGCATAGCGATTTCCTTAATGCAAATTGCAAATTCGAACGTGCATTGTGAATGAATTATTTAGCTATCGATTGCAGAATATATTATGTCACAGTTAATTCACATCTCAATGGATATTGTATCTAACGAAAATATTAACCATAAATTTTCCATTATATTTGTCCCCTACCAAATGTTGCAATTTTAGAAATTATTCAAATAGCTTGTCTAATTTAGCAGCACCAATCTATTTTTCATATTGTATGGAATAAAATAACTTTACCTCTATATATGAGATGTGTCCTCTCTCTTCGATGACTTACTACCTATTGTTGTAATTTTCGGAAAGGAACCAGTATCAAAAAAAATTTAAATTTACAAAAAAAGAGATTTAAAAAGGATTTGCACATTTGTCCACCGCGAAGCAAAATTGAAGTGAAATTTATTTCAAGTTATTTATGAAACTCATATCCATTCATCAAATCGCAGCTATTGTGTAAAATGCGATTTTCTCTCGATAAGACTACACCTTTTTTTTATAAACTGCCTCGGAAAATCGTTATATTTTTTTTTTTTTAAAGCGTTTAATCCATAGTCATTGTTTATCTGAAATGCGCGAAATTGATGGACATGTACCTCCACGTTCTGCAATTGATGGAAAAAGAAGAAAGTACGTCAAAAAAAAAGAAGAAACTATTTCAATCAAGGAAGAATTTTACTGCTCAATAAATAATAGTCAATTTTCAAACGTATTTTACACTCAATGTTATTTCTGTTTTAACGAGAGTGTATCTGAAGGCTTTGTAAACTTTTAATTGGAATCTACTTTTATTCTAATTCAGTTGCTATTTTTCTTCACCAATAAACTAAAAGTAAAATTAAATTCTAAAATTATACGCGCGGCAATATTTTTCTCAAGGTTCGACAAATATGGCACAGATTGTGTTGCTTTTCTACACACGGGAATTTTTCCATTATATCCTTTTTTTAATTTGCTTTGCAGTCCGAAAATATATGCTTCTGGTGTTAACCATGATTCTTGTGGAATTAGGGAGTCAATTTTTGAAAATTGATAGTATTTAAAATTTCTGTATTTTCCATAATTTATGGGCAATTTTTTTTTATCTACTTTATGCTTGTTTATTGCGTATACAGAATACGTTATTATGATCTTGAATTAGTTTCAATGAGTCTACAAACGTGGACGCTTGTGGTTGGAAATAACCAATTTCTACGTTATATATTATTACCGTGGGTTCCACCTGCAGCAATTCATTAATTAGTTTATTTTTAACCTCAAGGGTATGCTGAAAATAATGTCTTGTTAAATCCATGATGAAGTTATCGATTCGGGAAATTCCTGCTATATCATAATGTGCTTGGTTTTTTGATAAAAATTTTTTAAATTCAAAAAATTTTGTTCTATATACCTCAAGAAATTCTAAAACAAGATCTTTCTTTTCTCAATTCCTTCATTTGAAAATGCGCTAAAATTCCACTAAGAGAAGTTTGCAACTGCAACGGTTGGTCTGATTAGTAGAAGAAATGCAAACACTCTAGTTCTGCTGGAAATAGAAAATTATGAAAGAATCTGAATTTTATTTCATTCTTTACTTAATTATACAGTTAATCCTTCTGAATGATGGATCGCTCTGAAATTTCCCCTTTTTTTTCATTGACAGTGACGAGTGCTTACGTCACGTCTTTTAATTACTTCTTCAGTCGCATTTTTTTATGGGACAATTACATTACTTTCCAACTCCTTCTAACCTTAAAGTAAAAAGTGCTTCTTAAAACCAAATAAAATTATAATTCAAATTAATTCCTTTTCAAGCTTCACAGCGCTTCCCCTATTCCCCTATTTTTCCTCTATTTCAGAAAATTTCACTATTCTTCCCTATTTTATAAATATTTCCTCCTTTCCTCCCTTTTTTTACTCAATTCCTCTATATTATATAGAAATAAATATAAGTTTTAACTATTTTATTAAGTAACTAAATTTTCCGAAACTCTAGTAACTTTTATTGTTAAAATTAAACGAAAAAGCTATTAGAATTTCGTCATGCTAGTGACTGTTTTGTTGAGTAAGTAACCTTTCTAGGAGTCTAGTGACTTTTGTAGTTAAAATTAAACAAAAAGTTACTAGATTTTTGACACTAGTAAATATTAATAGTAAATATTAATTCGAATAAGTAATAGCTTCTTTAAAACTCTAGTAATTTTTGGCACGGTACGTTAAAGAAAATATTATTAGAGTTTTTTCGCTCTAACAATGAAACAATTTTATTAAACGTAAGAGTCGTAAGTGTCACTAAACATTTGTCACTCTGGTAACTTTTAAATTGTGTAATGAACCTTTATAAATTCCAGTAAATTTTTTGCCAAATGTAGAGTAAAAGTCACTAGATTCGTCACTCTATAGTAAATTACCTTAAACAACTACCCGCTTTTCTAAAACTCTAGTAACTTTTCCAAGTAGACGGATAATTTAAAGTTAAATAGTTAAAAGTTACTAGAGTTTCGATCCATTAGTAGAAACATTCTCAAGTCAATACCATTTACAATTCTAACCCCAATATTGTTAAAAATAATTAAACAAACATTTTAAACTAAATAAACTTTAATTTAAAACATTAAAAAGTAGTTTTGTTAATTAAAAGTCACATTCAACTAAGAAAGATACATTTAGATTTCTCCTATTTTAAACCTTTTTTTTTTAATTGAAATTTCTCCTATTTCCCCTTTTTTCAACCAATTTTATGTTGTGAAACATGAATTTTGCAAGATCCAGTTGCACAATTTTCAGACAAAATTATTTAAAGCAAAAAATAAATTTTTGTCAAATATTAATTATATTTCAATCCGTTTTCTATAAATTTACAGTAAAAAATTTTTATTTTTATCTCATTTTTACAAAAAGTAACTCATTCTAATCTTTTGAAGATTCTGTACAATTCTGTTTGTTGGATTTTGTAAAATAATTTATTTAAAAAATATAAATCACAAATTTTATTTATTCAACAACTTTTGAACAAACTATTTTCATCAAAATTTAACAAACACAATTATAGAGAATGTATTATCTGGATCTTTATTTTATTCTTTTACACCTAGAAAATACGGCACTGAAAGTTACTTAAATCATGTAACACCATGACGTTTTTGCGGATAAAATTAGAAATAAACCTAAACCTGTTGCCACTTTACTGTAATTTTGAATATTTTATTCAATTATTTAAAATCGTTCCAAATGAAAAATTGTTGTTTTTGATTATATCCCAAATCAGCTTTATCAAATGCATATTAGAAACATTTATTTATTCAAAATAAATATTAGTCCTTCTAGTTAGACCGAATTAATTACGTTCCTGCGCCTGAAACTAATTTAGACGTTAAAAATTTTTTCCTATTTCCAAAAAAGTATTTGATGCGTTAAGATGTTGCAACCCATAAAAATTCACATTTTTCTGTGATTATTTAGAAAAGATGAAAGAATTTGTTATTGATATTTTTGTATTTTTTAAATTGTATTATTAATGTATTTAGTTAAATTATGTTTCTTTTGGAAACTTTAGCAGATATCGTTTTATTAATTAAATTTATTTTATCTGTGTAGTTTTCAATCTCCTGTGGAAATTCTAGAGCTCTGTTAATTGTTTTGGAATTTCTGGCCATTTAATTGCTTTTGTAGTTAAACCTATAGTGCACAAGGAGTTTTCGTTATCGACGTGGGGAGAAACATTCAATTCCACCGATAACGCAAAACCTGCATGGTTTACTGTCGTAAATTAGCGCACGCCTTGCTTATTGTTTACCCTAATCGTAATTCCAAACATTTCATCAATATATTAATAACGTAAAAGCAGATTATTATGAATTAAATTCTCGCCATAATTAAGTGGTTATAAAGTTGTCTATTCTGCATTTTTTCCTTATTTTAAGAATTTGCAAAAAGGAAATGTTATATTGCAAATTTTGTATTATAATTATTATGGTGCTCGAGGCCATTATCCAATTATATTGTAATTAACAAAAGAGATTTCATTCTTTAATGATGATTTCGTTTCCGAAATCAATGTCACATTGAGATCATTATTTATAATAATAAATTTTAATAACGAGAATTGACGATATTGAGCGATTATTGAATTGACAGTGATTGCCTCTATATTAATAATGTTATTGTTCGACGTTACCTGATGGAAAGCGCTATTATAATTGCGATGGTTTTGTTATTTGCCCAGACTAGTGTTACGTCTAAAACCCACACTTATTTCCCTATTTTCCCCGATTTAATTTAGTTAAATAAATAATTAATATTGGGACGAGGTTGGTAAATAACAAGATTAACTTTGCTTATAAATGTCATGTATATTTCTAAGAAAGCGTTTTAAATGAAATATATACACTACCGGTCAGAATTGTGGGACCACCCCTTTTTTGATGAATGTAAAATATCATAAAACGTAAAATTTATAAGAACTAAATTTTTTTCTATTTATTTACTAAAAGATGATAAAATTGTGAAAAAATAAGACCTGATAGAAGTGATTTGAATAACATTTTATTTAGATATTTTCAAAAAAGCCTCATTTTTAATGATTCACAAAAATTTGAATAACTTCTTAAATAATAAACGAATTTTAATGTTCTTGGGCTTATTTAAAAGGTAGTTTTCTACAAAAAGAGAATTACTTGACATCTTTAAAGTATAATTTTTTCCCTCAAAAATGCAAGTCGTCAAAGTTGAACAAAAAAATTCAAAAAATTTGAAATTATTTTTTTAGCAGAAAAATAGTTTTTAAAATTCAGATAAATTTATTTTATACAATTCCCTTGGAAAATCTATGCAATTTCATGTTTTATATATTTTATAAAACGGTTTTTGGTACAAAAAAATTATTTCAAATTTTTTAAATTTTTTTGGTTCAACTTTGACGACTTGCATTTTTGGGGAAAAAAATTATACTCTAATGATGGCAGGCAATCATGTTCCTGTAGAAAACTACCTTTTAAATAAGTCCAAGAACATTAAAAAGCGTTTATTATTTAAGAAGTTATTCAAATTTTTGTGAAACATTAAAAATGAGGCTTTTTGAAAATATCTAAATAAAATGTTAATCAAATCACTTCTAAAAGGTCTTATTCTTATCACAATTTTATCATCTTTTAGTAAATAAATAGAAAAAAATTTAAATTATTATAAATTTTAAGTTTTATGAAGTTTTACATTCATCAAAAAAAGGGTGGTCCCACA
>JUFY01035931.1:5443-21465 GCA_001855655.1 Leptopilina clavipes
TTGAGTCACCCAACAGTTTGTCGTAAGAATCTGATTTTTTTCATCCTACAAATCGTAAAATTACAACAATTAAAAAAAATAGTTGTGACGCGCAAAAAATTTTAGGTTATATTTGTAATATTATATTTATTATATTATTATTATTATATTATTATATTATAATTTAATTTTTATATTTGTACTGCTGACTTCGATTTTACATATGTGACGCTCCGCGACAAAAGGTACCTTAGCACCAAAAAATTTTAGGTTATGTTTCTGATTTTTGGAGTGAAAATATACAAAGAGGATCAACTTTTAATAAAAATTATTCATGTTTAATTATTTATTACAGCCAAACTATGCAATTAAAACTATTTTTGATTTTACCTAATTAAAAAGGAACTATTTATGAAGGTAAAACTATCACTTAACATAACCTAAAATTTTCAGGAGCTAAGGTACCTTTTGTCGCGGAGCGTCACATATAATTAAAATAAAGGAACTTTTAATTAAAATAAATCTATCACAAACATATAACCTATAATTAATTTGCTTCTTTAGCAAATTAATGTAAGTCCTTGCAACCTTGCTGCAAGGTTGCAATAAAAATTTTTCAAATTTTAATTAATCAAATTAGACATTAATAAAGTTTTTTTAATTTAATGAAAAAAATTGGTATAAAAAAATCGTTTTCAAAATTTTGCTTATATTTTAAAACAAAGATTAATAATAATAATAATAATAATAATAATAATAATAACCTATGTTATATATTACTTTATGCAATACAATGACAATGTTTTAATCATTAAATTTTTTATATCTGCATAATATTCTTTGCGCTATTACAAAAATGTAGATTTGCGATTTAATTTTTTTTCTTAAAATATCCAGCGTTGGTTAAATCAAAAGAGAGGTTCAGAATAAATTGATCTAATCGAGTTTTCACAAGCGGGAAACAACTCTCGTTGAACTTATCGATTTCTAGTTATACTACTTTTTATATTTTTCTTTACAATTTACAATTTCCCTTTAAAGAAATATTTATTTTCTACAAAATTATTATATATATATATATATATATATATTTAAATTAATATATATTTAAACATAGGTATTTTAATGACTTTCACGACTTAATTTTCCGCAGGTTGGCCACAAAATTTTATATATTAAAAATTTTTTCTTCTTAGCTTTATTTTTCATTTTTTCTGACAGTCAGAATTTAAATATTATTTGTCATGGTGATTAAAACACTATTTTACTTCAGAAAGAGAAAAAAAATAAAATTAAAAATTTTATTTATGCCGCATAATTATTAGAATATTACGCTGTTATTAAATTTTTAATTATCATTATTAGTTTAATCAAAAATTAAATATTTATACTTTAATATTCAATGGTAAACGGAAAATTATTTTTTTATTATAATGGCTGTTTTCGGCACTCACCGTGAGTTTACACTTGGTTAATCGTGATTGGCTGGATCCAACGGAATAATTATACTGATTGGACAATGATCAGTAAGTTTTCAATAAGTTTTCGGTGAGTGCCGAAAACACTCAATATATGTGACACTCCGCGACAAAAGTACCTTTCCAAAAAATTTTAGGTTATTTTTTTTATTTTTTGATGTAAAAATTCGTAAAATTACACAGAGGATCAAATCAATACAAAATATTGATGTATGTTTTCATTACATCCGAAATATTCAATGAAAATTATTTTTGATTTTACCTAGGTAATTAAAAAAGAACTATTTATTATAAGTATCACTTAACATAACCTAAAATTTTTAAGATTAGCTAAGATACCTTTTGTCGCGGAGCGTCAAATATGTAAAAAGAAGGAATAGTCTCGCTTTGGAAAGTATATTTTCTTTGTTTATTATTATTCATCTTTCTTTTTTATTTTTATTAATTAATAAAAATATAAAAAATTACTTTTTATTATCGAGAGACTTACGACGTCAATGATGTGGTGAAGGGACACTCCGAAAATGACCACTAAAGGCTGAGAAGAATTTTTAGCTGGACGTACACCAGCATCGTAACTGTCCATTAAATATCTAGTCAATCTGTATTCATTTTCATCACATAATCCTGAAACAAAAAAAAGCTTTCATACACATGCATGTTCATAAAATAAACGAAGAACTTATTTAACTGAAATTTATAGCAGGAATTATTAACCAAAATATTAACAAAAATTAACCAAAATATTAACAAACATATTGCAGTAAAAAAATGAATATTTTATTTTTTATAATAATTAAATAAAAATCCTTAAAAAAATTTTTGCTAATTGTTAAAAAGACCATCAGGACATGACTATTTGTACTTGGTCCAATTTGCTAAAGTTTTTCTCTATTAGTGTTGGGACAGCAACTTTTTCAATTCCTATTTCCGACTATTTGTCCCGAACCTTTTTATTCAATGTTTTTCTATTCATATAGTGGGAATTTTTTTCAATTTTATTTCGATACAGTCAGATTGGTGGAGAATTACTAGCCGAAAGACTCTAAATGGCGTTTATCGAATCATCCTCCTCGTTGGACTTCTCTTTTTTTACTCTTTTCAAGCCGCACGTAAATTTCACACATACATAGAGATATATATTTTGTTAAAAGAGCGTCGCTTATTCAAATCTATAAAGACTGAAAAAAGTCATTTCTGTCTACAACTATTTATAAACATTTTATTCTTCTTATATACGTTCTCATTAAAATGAGAAAGACTGAATAAAAATTAGTCCAATTTCAGAGCTATATTATTTAATACTATGTAGTAAATTCATCACGTTTTCAAGAAATTCTCATGCCAAAATTAGGAATAACTGTTCGGACAATTTTATTCGAAACAATGATTTTTTAATTTTTCTGAATAGGCGAATTTACCTCAGCACGTGAAAATTTCGCAGAAAAATTAATTCTTCTCTATTGTTATATTGTTGTAATGAAACCAGTAGAAAAGAATTGAGACTTTCTATTTTTCTGAATGAGGAAAATTTTACTAATTTTCAACGTTTCACAAACAATTATGGAATTCGGATTCTTTTGAATCGAGAACGTAAAAATCTTAGTAGCGAATTTAGAAAAATAAAGCGAATATCTGGTCTTTTCAATTGACTGTATATACGATTCCAGAGAGCGAATTTAAAAGAATATAATATTTGACGAGTAAATTTGAAATGTCCATTTCCCATCAATTGACAGCGTCAGAATTTCAGAAGCGTATAAATCTGAGCAGAATTACATTTACAGTATTGCTCGTGTTACGTGTCATGTGCATTTCATGGTGATTTCAGTGAATGATAAATTATATCAAAGTAAAATAAATCAAACTTAAACAAATATTGCGGCAAATGGAGGAGACTGTATGAAACGTTCTTAGTCGAAGTATTTTTTAAATGTTCAATGATGTTTAAAGTCAAATTTCAAAACCTAACCTCATTTTCTTGTAAAATTTTTAAGTATGTTTGTTTACTAATTTCACATCATTTAAACCGGTCAGTACCGTATATACCGTATTTTTGTTGCGGTTGAAAATCACAGATCTCACATAACCAGGAAATTTCAGAGACTATTCAAGACATTTTGCTGATTTTGCTTAATTATCTTTAAGGGGGTGTCACAGTCGATGCAAATTTTACATGGAACTTCAATGTAAAAATCTAATCGACATGGACAGCCCCTTAAGGGCCCGTCCCAAGAAGACTAGAGACAGGAGGATCAACTCGCCTGTTTGCTCATAGAGAGAAGTGGAGTAGATTATGACAGTACGTTTAGGCGTATTACCCCGAGGCGCATTGGTCTTCTGCGCATACCAACACATGCTTAGCTGTATAAACCGTATCTGTGTTCTGTGAGGTAGGGTTAGTCTTGTTGTTTTGATTTGTTTGAAAATAAAATGCCGCAAAAACGACTCTGCTGTGTAGATAATTGCACAAGTGAAAATAAAAACAGTAAAGAAAATTATCGTAATCTTTACAAGATTCCGGAAGATGAGGTCCGTATATAGTAAGATGTAAATATGTTATTAAGAAGGTTAAGAAGATTTAATCCATTTGATATAACCTCAATCTCAGAATTACTTTTCAGGACCTTTAATTAAATAACAATTAAAATTAATTTAATTAAATATTGAACAATATAGTTGTAAAGCTTTAAAAAATAAATATTTTGAGTTTGTTTTGTTTTGCATGGTCTTACAGCTGTTGCAGATTGAACACAAATAGATCACGTATAGTTAAGCATGTGTTGGTATGCGCAGAAGACTAGTGCGCCTCGGGGTAGTACGCCTAACCGTACTGTTATAATCTGCTCCATCGCTGACGCTAGAGTTGGTCCTCCTGTCTCTAGTCTTCTTGCCGTGGAGTGTCAAAGATAAAAGTAGAAATTTTGGTTTTTCTTAATAATTCTAGTTCAAAATAATCTGATTTGTCTCTTTTAACAATTACATCATCAGAGCCATCCCTAGAGTATATAGACATGTTGAGTCTCGCGCGCGACTTACTTTCATCAAATCACTTGTACATTTAGGATGGAAAGTAGTGCAGTAACGCGTGATATATTAAAATAATAATTTACCTTATAATTTCTTACTTTAAATTTGTCCTACCTCCGCATATTAATAATAGCTAAGATAATTTACCCAGATCCGGCAAGGGTCCTGGATTCATGTGGACGAACTAAAAAATCCATTAGTAAGAAAAGGACAGATACATCTCCGTTCTTTTTTTACTAATGGAATTTTTTAATTTGTCCACATGAATCCAGGACCCTTGTCGAATCGAGGTAAATTATCTTAGATAATAATGAATAGAGATCAATATTTCTGTAAAAAAAAATTCTCGCAATTGTTAAATTTGTAAATAACTTGGAAAATAATTTTATTTTTTGAAAACTGATTGAGACATTTATTCTGAAAAAGGCACCTTACTAATGAGAAAATATTAACAAAATTTATTTTCCATTAGTATTTTCTGGTTCTTGCTCTGCATTTTCATCTATTTTAGGTGCTAAACCTAATAAATAATAAATTTTGTCTCTGTAAATATATAGTAAACTAACATTGAAACTTATTACCACAATTGTCAGCAATATTAAAATTATTGTAGACATTCTTGTATTCAAAACTAATTAATGGTCGTTTATATATTTTAAATATTTAGGAATAGTGGTTCAACGATTGAATTTATTTCTACTCTTATATTTAGACTAAATTTTTTAGTTTTTTTTAATATTATATGTCTTTGCAAAGACATATAAGATTAAAAAAAACGAAAGATATTTATGTCCTTTTTTCTCTCATGTAAAGCCCCGTGACAGAAGCACGGACCTAAAGAAAGGCCCGGATTATTTTCATTACAACACTTTTATTTGCCCCTATATTTTGTCAAATCTCTTAATTACTTGAGTGTAGCAATAAAAATTCTGACGTCATCGTACTTGGCGTCGCCACTACTTACATTCAAAAAAGACTAAAATATAGTTTGTGGTAGTAGACTAACTTAATAAGCAATAAAACTACGTCTAGAGTCTCTGGAGTTGACAAGAAAAGTTAAGGCAATCACCACTGGATGAAACATGTGAGTTTTTTCGTTTTGATAAAATTGGAAATATTTACAATTCATCTCTTATTGTAAATTTAGAATAACATTTAAAATTACAAAAGGCCTATATATAGAATAGATTCTTAATCGGGATGAAACGGAAACGCAATCCTAAGAATGAGTAAGAGAAGGCAAGAGATGTCTGTCCTTCTCTTACTCATTCTTACGATTGCGTTTCCGTTTCATTCCGATTAAGAATCTATTCTACACATAGGCCTAAAGATGATATTATACATTATTTCATAATAGGGATTATTGCATTAAGAAAGTTACAAGTGATGACTTGGATAAATTGAAATCATCCGTAGATGTTTGCACATCAGCCGATCTAATAGACATAACAAAACGCTGGTGGAATTTAAAATCAAAACGTCAATCTCATCACTACAACAGTGCAGAAGATGAAAATTTAAATGGTTTCTATGTGCGAACAAATTATCCCTATGTATACAAACGCTCCAAAAAGCACAAATGCACAATGGACAAAAATCTACATTTTATCTACATTCCACCGTTGCATTTGCACACCCGCGAATCTATTTATGAAGTATATAAAATGATAATGCGCGACATTAAAATGCCATATTTTGGTCTAATGGCCTCGCTTGGAATTGATATTTACGATAATAAATCACTCGAGAAGATTTACAAAATTTTACAAATACATTTGCGACGAAATCGTTTTAAACGGCAAAAATTTTATGATGTTGCTAGAAAAAATATCGACATTCGTCAACTCTATTATCATATGTTCGAAAAAAATTGGTTTCTATGGTATCGATTGATTTTCGATTGGATAATTACCAAGAAGTGTCATTTAAAACAAGGTCAAAAACAACCGGAATCAATAAAATTATTTCTGGTTAATCTATACAAATGGATTAGGGAAACATGGTCTGTTACACAATTACAAGAATATCGTCCATTGACAAACATTAAATTAACAAATGGCTCGATTGTTAAACAAATACAAGGTCGCGATAGTTTAATACGCAGGCAAATTCTTTCACCAAAAATCTTTATGCTACGTTCACAAATATCTCTACGTTTTGATTTGCTACCGAATCAACTTGTACTGCCACAATCGATGATGCGACACATACCACCCGCCGCCATTGCCAAATATAATAATCAGAAAAATCTATTTCAACTTCAACAGCCTAATCAACAATTGGAGAAATTCACTCGTCTTTCTAAAGGATTTGCCTGTATTATTAAACGTGATCCAGTACTGTGCAAAAGTTCAATTGTTTATATTGATGAATTGGCATTTGCAGACACTGATCTTTTTCACATTGGACCCTATTCGATTATTGGACAAAACGCCGATTTCGATGGTGATGCGGAAAATTGTTGCATTATTGAAAATTCCCTAGCAAGTACGGAACTACAACTAAATTTATCTCCATCTACTTCAATGTATTTAGGACTAATGAAACTAAGATGTAACTTTACTGAAACACACATATTGTATATGCATCAACGACCATTACCATCTGAATCACAACGTCATTGTCAACGTTATCAGGAAATATTAAAATTAACAACACTTAATTGGCTCTCATGTAGTGAAAATATAACAAGTCTTTTTAATCTGATGCAAAAATGTCCAACCAATTTGAATCTATTCGATTTTATCGAACCAACAAGTAACGCTTTGACAATTCTGATGTTATCTACATATGTCGATTATGGTTCAGCTGAAACTTTAAAACTTTTCGAAGAAATTAATAATAACATTCTGAAAATATCCAATAACGGTCGAAATGATAATGAAAAATTACCCAACCTTTATACAATACCACTCGATGAATGCATCAATGGAAGAATTGAACCAACTTTGTTAAAAATGGTCATGAGTGGTGCTAAAGGTTCTCTACAACATTATGTCAATTTTCTCGAAGCAACTAAAACATCCTTTAACAACATGGCGGATAACACTAATTTACCCACTGGTGATAAGGAATTTACAACTGTTGATTTACGGGAAAATTCGAATATTAGTAATTTTGATATTTACAATAAATCAATTGAAGCATTACGTGAAATTGGCGAAGCGGTTAAAAATGTGCCTGACAATGGACACGAGTCCTTCAAAACAATTATCGAATTCAATGGTATTACATTCAATGAGAAACAAATTGAATATAATGGCACCTGTATTTTACCTTTTCCAAGTGCTGAACTATTTTTCTCACATATGAATTTCTCACCACAACTTGTGCGTTTACATTTTCATAAAGCTTTGGATAAAGTTGGACTAACAAGAAACGCAAAATGAAACATATCTAAATCCGTGAATTGTAAACTTTACATGAGAGAGAAAAGGATAGAAATATCTATTGTCGCGTTTTTTAGAAAAAGGCAAAAGATATTTCTGTCCTTTTCTCTCACATGTAAAATTTACGATGTACACTCGAGGGCATTAATGCCTTCACTCAGGGAAGGGATTCATTTTGCGAAGTTTGTCTCCATTCTGTGAGGTTCGAAAAATCAGCCTATTAAAAAACAAAATTTCGTTATGGTAAGTGGCCAATTCCACCATTTTGCTATAGTAAATGTTCAGCAGGGTTGGGAAGGTACAAAAAAATCCCTAGGATTTCACCAGATTTCACTATATCCTAGGGATTTTTTGTACCTTCCCAACCCTGCTGAACATTTACTATAGCAAAATGGTGGAAATGACAAATGGTGAAATTGGCCACTTACCTATGATTGGTAGGTAGCCCATTCCACAATTTGTCATTTTCAACAATTTTTCTATAGTAAATGTCCGGTAGGACTGGGAAGGTATAGTGAAATCTGGTGAAATCCTAGGGATTTTTTCATACCTTCCCAACCCTGCCGAGCATTTACTATAGAAAAATGGTGGAATTTGCACTTAATATTTTGTTTTTTCATGGAAACAACATAGAAAGTGGGAAAAAAACGTCAAATTAGTGCCTTCCCTAAGGCTGCGTCTACAATAGAAAAATAAATGTGTTAAAAAAAATGTGTAGCCATAGATATAGATATACTTATATCTATGATTTAGAGTTTGGACATTACACTAAACATTGACACATATTTTTATACATTTATTTTTCTATTGTAGACGCAGCCTTAGGGAAGGCATTAATACACTCGAGTGTACGATTTTAGAGGCCTTAATGTTATTTGTAGAAGAAAATCCGATTGAATCGAAAACATATTAAAAATGAATTTTATTGAGTGAAAAATTAATTTTTCTTCTGATAGCCAAAGAAATTTGAATAATAAAAATTGTCCCAGTGTGGTGAATTGACAGAATTGTACAGGCAGCGCCACCGGTGGTGATAATCAACTATCAGGCGAATTTAATCATACTATAGAAAATCTCAGAAGTCGCATCGTATTGAATTTGACAGTTCTTCATTCTCTTCTTTAAAAAAAAATATAGAATTCATCGCGTGGTTATTTTCGTTGGAAACCTTTTAGGATTTCAGAGCACAACAAACAGAACACAACTATTCAAATAACCTCTCATGTTATTTAAAAAAAATCATATAACAGGAAGAAGAAGAAAAAATCTCATATGACAAAAATCAACGAATTTTTTTAAATTTCTCAAAGTTTCTCGAAAACTTGCTTAGAATTTCGTTGTTTTTAAATTTTATTTTTTCTAATGAAAAACGTCTAATGCAAATTACTTATCGAAATGTTAATTAACAACACGACGAAGTGAATTTGATTTTTAAAATAATCTTCTTTTGTAAATGTGCCTACAGCAATTTAACATCAATTATCCAGAGAGAAAATTAGTGAGTTCCTTAAATGAATTTTTTATTTTCTAAGGAAATTATTTTTATTTTATAAGTATAATAAGATCCAATATTTTATGTCTGCGGAATATTTTTTAGTAGAAGGTAAAAAAATAAACGGAAACGAAAACATTTTTGACAAGTGGTTTTTAATATAAAATTTACTTCAACGTTTCGAAATCGAACTTAATTCCTCTTCAGGGAGTTTTAACGCAACTGAACATTTTTTAGTTGTGTTTTAATAAATAAAAAAATTTATTATAAAATACAAATATTGAATAAAAAGAGATTTCTTTTTTAATGAGACCTATTTATTTTTTTAGGTAATTACCTCAACTTTAGGAAAAAATAAAAAATTTTTTAATCTAAAAAAAACAAAATTTGTTTTTATATTAAATTTTTCAAGGTCAAAAATTAATATTTTTCAAAAAAACAAAATTTGTTTTTATATTAAATTTTTCAAGGTCAAAAATTAATATTTTTCAAAAAAACAAAATTTGTTTGAACTTTTCAAGGTCAAAAATTAATTTTTTTCAAAAGAATTGTTTATACACTATTATAAAATGCGTAAAAAGAGCTAAAAATTTTATATATGAAAAACATTTTTTAAATTAATTTAAATTAATGAATTTAATTACTTTAATTAATTAATTTTAATTAACTTTATTTAATTTTAAATTAATTACGCACGGCATATTTTTGAAAAATGCCATGTAACACAAAAAATTGAGAATTTGACCCCCTTTACATAATACAATTGTTTAAATAAATTAATAATATTTGGTATTTTATAAAAATTGTAAATATTCAAGTAAAACGTATATATAAAATGAATTAAAGTATAAATTTACGTATCAATAAAAAAAAATCCATTTTTTATTAAAAATAAATTGAATAAATACAAATATGTACAGTAGCGCGCAGCGATGCCTTCCCAAATGGAAGGCACTAATTTTGCGATGATAATATTTACAAGGACTTATAAAATTATTTTGTGTAAAGAATATTTTTTTCTCTATCAAAATAATTTTGTAAGTCTTTATAATTATTATCATCGCAAAATTAGTACCATCCCTTTGGGAAGGCATCGCTGCGCGCTACTGTACATATTTGTATTTATTCAATTTATTTTTATTAAAAAATGGATTTTTTTTATTGATACATAAATTTATACTTTAATTAATTTTATATACGTTTTACTTGAATATTTACAATTTTTTGTATAATTTTTATGTATTATAAAATTTTATGTATTATAAAAATTAGAATTAAATTAAACAATTGTTTTTTAGGAGAGAAAAAATGTCCGAAATATTGAATAAAAAAATATTCATGTACGTTGAGACTTACAAAGAATGGATAACACAAAATCCTCAATTGATTGGCGACATTGAGAGTATAGTCAGATGTCTTTCATTTTTTTCTGCAGGTATTTGAAATCACAGTTTATCATTAATGAAATTCAAATTGTCCAACTAGATATAAATATCGGCTGTTAAATATTTCACTTTCTACTGTATTCGAAATATTTTTAAAATTTTTCTAATTTTCTAATAAATTACATTTCAGGACGCTTTCAAAATACATCATTAGTGTCTGAATTAATATATTCACTGCCAAATTTATTGGTCCTTTTTAACGATCGACTCATTTATAATAGCAAATGTACAGACAACAAATTATCAGAATCACAGTCGAGAATAAAAATTTGGTTGACTGTCGTTGATTATACGGAAGCGCTATTAGAAGTTTCAGCTAAACGATTATTGGGCGAAGGGGGCAAATGGCTTGTTATTTTCTTGATACAAAGTCTAAAGTAAATAATCAAAAGTTTTTTTTACTGTAAATTTTTTACTTATTCTAAATTAACAATTTTTCTTGATTTTCATTTTTGTTAATCGATAAATTTTTTTTGTAAATTTAAAGGTCAGCATTGAAGTTGCTTTTGATTTTCCGTTACAAGGAACGAATAACGAATACACCAGCGATTCCTCCTCTTAATCGGGAGAAATTTCGTGATATTGAGAATGCAAAAATTTCCGATGAAGAGGAAGGATTTTGTTTGAAGCGTTCTGGCGCATTTGTTCGAAGCATTAGAAACAGTAATTCAACACGACATCGAATGTGGTCACCGATCACTCGATCCAATTCTTCTTCTACTCCTGGTGAATCAAGTGTCGAGTACAACAATTCCACGTCTAGAAAACAATTAATTCTTGCTGAAGTTCGTATTAGAATGTTTCTATTATTGTTTCGTTATTGATTGATTGTTACAAAAAAATTTTTTTTTTTTAATTATTTTCAGACACTTTATGTTGTAAAGCCACTTTTACATCTTGGATATTTATCAATGAAGGGACAAAGGCACTGGTATCCTTGGCTCTTGTCCTTTGCTCTTGATATCGCAAGGTATTTTTAATTTTTTGATAAATTTTTATCCACACAGAAAAAGAATTGCGAATTCGGATTAATTTGTTTGTTTGTTTTACAGTTTGAAAATTTTTAGCCGAGAGGCTAAATCTGCCATGTTCAGTAGAAACGAGAAAGAGGAAATTTGTCGCAGAAGAATAGGATTACTCAACTATTTACTGCGATCGCCATTTTACGACAAATACAGTCGTATGAAGATATATTCTCTACTAAGTGCAATATCAAGAACAGTGCCTTTCGCCAGAATTGTTGCCGATCCAATTGCGAAATATCTTCCTCACTGGCAAAATACTTACTTTTACATGTGGTCATGTTAGTCACATAAAAATACTGCAAATGGGTTTATAAATCGAGTCAGTTCTTATTTGTTGGGATAAAACGACGCGGAGTTTTATTTTCTCAAGGTAACATTCCATTTTACGATTTGTTATAAATTAGAGGAATATGTAAATGGTTATAGGATAATAATTGTATAAAATAGATTAAAAATAAATGGTAATAATTTACAAATATATCACATTTTGAGTGTGAGTTTAAGCAGTTATTCAAAAGTTTCCATTGGAAAAAAAAATGTTACAAAATATCGATTTTAAAGTTAAAAGAAATATATTTTCACCCTCAAGAAGCAACTCGCAACAACTATAAAAGGTGACCTAATTTACTTACAAACAATTACACTACTTATACGTCGTTAAAGAACAACATATCTTTATATTATCACTAATTAAGGTTCGTTTTTATTTTTCAGAAAGGTGATTTCCAAGTAAAATATTGAAAAAACAGACTAACCTTTAAAAAAATAGCAATTTTTAGTTGCAAAAGGACTGAAATTAAAATTTTTGTTAACAATTTACAAATGTATTTTTCAAATCTTTCTTTTACATCTACTAATAATTTCTTGTTTTGCAAGTTTAGGTTCTTGTCGACAACTTCCTTAAACAAGGTTTGTATCGCCTTTGCGATAGAGTCAAAGTTTATGAAGAGTATTAAACAAAGTTAACATACAAATTCCTGGGAAGTATAAACATATTTGTGCATTGTTTGAAAAACAAATAATCATGGAGATTATAAACTTCAAGTTCTTTTTGACATTATTTGCTGTAGTCATTCTTGGAATTTCATCCAATGGGAGTTATACTCGAGGATTAATAAAGTATCTACGCCAGGATTCAAGACTACATCAGGTAATGTTTATCATTCATGATCAACTGCTCCTCAATTCAAGTTCAAGCGCAAATTTACTCATCACAGATGTTTCGGAACATTTTCCATCATTCTTTACTAGTTTATCTAAACTGCGAACTAGTCTAGAAAAACACTTTCCACCAGCATCACAACGACCAAGGCGAACGACATTGTTTATCATGATTCTAAATGGCACTCGAAATGAAGCTTGGAGTCATGTGTATTTTACACTTATGCAACTGAAAGAATTGTCGGAAGGACATTCGTATCCCAAATGTTTGATTAACCTAGTATCTCAAAACGAATCTCACCCAGTCAGGAAAATACTAGAATATTTCTGGTCCCAAGATTTTCTGGAAATTTCAGTATTAAAGCACTTGCAAGAAAATCAAAATCCATTGACAAGGGGAGTAGGCAAACAGCCCATTCTGTATGAATTCAATCTTTTTGCAAAAACTTACAGCGCTCGAAAAGTAACAGCCACAACCAAATGGTTTTCAAACAAACTTCTAAACCTACATGGATATCATATAAATGTTATTGCTGCAAATGCAGGGAAAAATCTAACAGATAAAAAATTAAATAGATTTGCAGAAATTTTTTCAAAAATAATGTATTGTTCCGTTTCTGTTTTAACTGTCCATGAGAGAATCATCAATAAGATTCTCTACAGCAAGGAAGCTGAAATGGTTTTAAATCCATCAAGACTAAAAATTCCGGATAATATCCCAGGGAATCCACTAATACGAATTTTAGACTTTTTATCTATAAAGGCAGTGTTACCTGTTACCTCCAGCTCAACTAAAGAGATTGTAATTTCAGAAGAATTCACTTTCATGTTACTTGCAACAACTATTGCAATTGTTACGATTCGAATCACAGCTTGGATTTTAAAATTCAACAGGAACACTTGGGAAGTTTTCAACATCAGTCGAATTATAATGGGAATGTCTATCGTTAGCGAACCCAGAAAGACAGCGGAAAGGATTGTTTTTTGTATATTAATGTTGAGCTGCATTGTCTACTCGGGCTATTTGTACTCAGTGATCCTAGACATCTCCTTCAGGGCAGAACCGCAAATTTCAAATCTCGAAGAACTTGCTAACTCGACTCTAACGCCATTAATTCCTGAGTTTGAAAAGAAATTTTTGATGAAGAGTCCGGTTTCATACATTCGAAAACTGGCCACAAAAGCAACTGAAGTTACTAACATGCAAACGTTGTTTGAATGCTTGGGTCACTTAACAAAATATGCTAATGTAACTTGTATAACAGATAATTCTGAATATTATGTGAATGCCTTCAAGACTGGACGTCGAGAATTTAACGGCAGAATACTGCAGGAACCTTTAGATATTTTTCTTTGCACCTGGCCAGTAAGACGTGGATCTCCTTACCTTGACCGATTCAATGAAGTGATATTAAAAGCCTCAGAAGCCGGTTTCTTGTCTCAACTTTTTAAGAAAGCTGAAATTGAGCCTAGTAAGCCTTCACCACCAGAAGAAGTCAGCAGGGAAAAATTACTTCCGATCCTTTTTTATGTGCTAGTTATCGGACACTCTCTTGCAATACTTGCTTTTATTGTGGAAAGGTTAAGCGTTATTAATTGGCATAAAGTCAATTTATTTTGCAAGTAATGCTTCAGATGTACAAGAGAAAATAGTCTAGAGCATCAGAGATTTTTATGATTGCATTTACGTTTGCGTTGCTAAATAACAATCTATTCTGAGCAGACCTTCCCAGACAGCACGTAATCTTGCGGCAAGATTGCTACAAGATTACGTGGTATCTGGGTTCACTGTAAAAGTTATAAAAAAATTTTTATCTATTGAATTTGAGTTTAATTATAATTGAAACAAATTAAAATTTAGATCATTCAATAAATTTAGATTAACTCTAAGTTTAAAATAGATATTAAAATTTTAAGAAATATATGTTTTGATAAATAGAAATTAGAATTGATTAAAAGTTGGATCATTTGAAATGCGTACATTAAAATTTGAATCAAATAAAATTCGACTAGATTGAAATTTGAATGATTGAAACATTTGGATCAAATGAAACTAGCCTCGATTGAAACTTTGATAAATTGACATTTGAATCGATTAAAATTTGGATAAATTGAATTTTGGTGTATTAAATTAAAGGTTCATTACAATTATAATGAATTCAAATTCTCGATTACAATTTTATAACCAAAAATTTTATAACTAATTTAAATTAAAGTTTATTGAAATAAATTTGAAAAAACTAAAAATTGAATCATTCTTTTCTTTAAATTTATTACAAAAAAAAATATTAAAAAAATAATTTAAAAAAATATTAGTTTATCATTGCTTCCAAAATTCCATATTGCGTTTGAAATGACGCAAAAAACATACATGGGTACAAAAATATATTCACGAAACTCCTTTTATTGCACTACAATGCCTCAAAAAGTACATTTTTCACGTCTACTTCGATATCTCGGTAAAAATAAAAAAAAATCGTCAAAGAAATACCAGATTCGTGTTCAGCGGTGAATTTCACTTGGAAGAACACTTACCTAATGTTTTTACATATGAATCTTCTATTTTTTGAAAAAAGATGAAAAAGTAGAATTATTATAATTCCAAAACTCGTATTGTAGAAATGACGCCATAAGTTTTGTGAAAGATGCGCAACAAAAACCGCAACGGCCTACGAGAGCATCATTTCTCACAATAAATCTACTATATCGACAGCAGATAATTCCATTCTTTCACTTAGTTGCAGAGGTGACAACCGAAATTTTTTCGGTTTTGGTTTCTACTTTTCTGTATTTATCTAAAAAAATTTCGGTTTAGATATTTCGGTTTTGGTTTTTTCTTCAAGGATTAGAATTCCGGTATTAGGGTTTTGGTTTTTAATGTCAAAAATTTCGGTTTCGGTTTCTCAAAAATTTCAGTTTTTTCGGTTATAGGTTTCGGTTGTTTTTCCTTGATAATATATGAATGAAAATATTTGTGTGGATTTTAATTATTTTGAACTAAATATATACATGTATTAATTACT
>JUFY01035974.1:0-24207 GCA_001855655.1 Leptopilina clavipes
CCTAAAATCTTTGAAAAAATGTTTTAATTTTTTTGGTTCCTCATAGAAAAAACATTTTCGACGCTCAGCGTCGACGCCAACTTCAGGGACCTATTATTATTATTATTATTATTATCATTATTATTATTATTATCATTATTATCATTATTATCATTATTATTATTATTATTATTATTATTATTATTATTATTATTATTATTATTATTATCATTATTATTATTACTATTATTTATTATTATTATTTCTATTATTATTACTATTTCTATTATTCTACTTTCACTATTGTTATTATTTCATTATCAAAATATTAAACAAATAGATAAAAAATGTATTGACTCAAAAGTTAAGAAAAAATGAGAAATTAATAAAAAAAAATAAATAAATACGCGAACTGACAATTATCATTGGTATCGTGATAATTTTATATAATTGTAAGTACGTATATATCAATAAGTCATTGGCGATCCTTGGAAGAACAATCAGTTCAGTCTAATGATCGACCGATAATTATAAAAAAAAATGAAAAGAAAAAAAATGTGCCAACCTATTTCAAAGGGATCAACACTTTCATTGTATAATGAACGTCGAATCGATTGCGTTCAGAGTTATTGGTTCGTAAAATTTAGACTGACTCAAAGAACACGTGATTGGCTTTAATTAATATCTAGTTGTTGAAATTCACGTCTCATTGAAAATTATATATGACTTTTAACGATTAGAAAATCTTGCAATCAATCGATTGACGATAATTTATCATATATATACGAATTGTAAATTCAAATATAGAATCAAAAGTCAAAAAGTTGCTTTTTAATTTCTAAAAAATACGATGTTGTCATTGGACCAAGACTAAAAAGGAACCAAAATAAATTACATATATAGATATTCTACTCGTAAATTCGATTTTCTCCCCACAATTTTAATTATACAAAACATTTGAAATTGAGAAAAAAAAAATTTTATTGAAAATTGAGAATCATGTCATTGTTTAATGAAACTTCGTCTCTGTTTAGGGAAAAAAATGAATCGATTATTATTAAACTTTTTCATAAGATGTATATAATACCTCTAATGTAGAAAATAAGTTTAGTTATTTAAAAATTTATGCATATACGTTTTATGATATATGGGTATTGTGTATTATAATTATATTCTGGTGATAATTTTGATTTACGATAAAAAAGAGTCGAAAATTATCAAAAGATTTGCAAAGAAAAAAAGAGTTCCATATTCCATTTCGTTGGAATTTTCTGGAATATCGAAAAAAAAGAAGAAACAAATTGCGAATGTTTCAATAATTAATCGATTAGATTTTATTTTCGATTTCCTATATAAATACATATATATATAGGTCTTTTAAGTATACTCGTAACACGTAAAATACGTCTCTTGACAACCTAAGATTTTTATCAAGTGCCTTTCGAATATTTTTATAAAACTAAGCGAGAATCCGTATATATATATAATCTTATAGGTACTTTTGTCCCTTAAATATCAATGATCTTCAGGTGTTAATAATTATTTGACCGTTTTGAATTTTTTCCTCGACAATTTAAAGTCAATTTTTCTCCTCAGTTTTAAATATTCCGATTTTTATTTATTATTTAATAATTAATGTAGATTAAAAAAATTTTCCAAAAAATGAAAAAATTAATTTCACGTATTTATTGGATCGAATTCAAAACTGTCAAGTCCTGTGGGAATAAATATTAATAAAAAAAAACATATTATGGAAAAATATTTCTTCCAAACACGGAGGGGTTGCCCGGAATCCAAATTTTATCAAAGCCTATTTAAGACCCAATTCGTGTGTTTCAATACTGTATGAAAAAAAAAATAATAATATCTATTCGTTGTATTGTAACAATGTGGAAAGACAATACTGCCAAATCTTTCGATAATAAAAATACAGAAACTCATAAATATGTTCTTTATCTTTTCCATTTTCCCTTTTTAATTCAAGTCTACTCTCTAAATCTGAATTAGAAAAAATTTTAACTAATTTGAATTAGTGACTCACTTTTTGCTTTCGAATTAGTTAAATTTTACTAATAAATAGTAAAATTTAACTAATTCGAAAGCAAAAAGTGAGTCACTAATTCAAATTAGTTAAAATTTTTACTAATTCAAATTTAGAGAGTAAGGAAATTTTTTCAATAATTACTAATTATTAATTATTAATAATTAATAATTAATAATTAATAATTAATAAAGTATCGAATAAAGTGAATAGTTGAAGAATTAAATTAATTAAAAATGCGAAATTAAAACAGAAACTATTTACTGAACTTTCAGTTAATTTTTAATTTAAATGTAACGAAATTCTTTAACTAATTATTAATAATTAAAAATTAATAAAGTAGCGAATAAAATGAATAATTGAAAAATTAAATAAAAATTAAATTCTAGAGTTTTTTTTTGCATATGTAACTTTGCTTTATTATATTACTAAATAATATCGATTGCTGAGGTAAGATTTTGCCGATTAATGCCCTTCCCCTTCGGTCTTGCTCTGTAGTCTGTAGTAATATAAACAATTGCATAGCAACGACATTCAACCCCTCAATAAAAGTAAACAGAACACTTTTTTTAATGGAAAAATATTATTTTTCATTTACGGAATTTCTCCCGGTGAGTTGTAATTAATTATTAAAAATTGCTTTTCCATTTTATGTTAACAATTATTAACAAATTATAATTTTAATTATAATCTTCATTTTAACCATGAACACAAATGTGTTTTTCAGGTGGTAAAATTAACAAAATTTTCCAATTTTCCAGTTCAATGGGCAAACCGTTTTTTTTTTTTTTTTTTAATAAATAATCTAAAGTTCTTGTTGTTGCAATTACAATGAATTACCACAAACAGGAAGAAATTAATTTCAATAAAAAATGCAAATTTTTCGCTCTCGTATATCGCATTTTGTGGTGTAAATTTTTTTATTTTTAAACATCACTTAAATTTATTTATAATCAGCAAATTATTATAATTTATCATATATATTTTAGTTTTAAATATTCCGAACCTTAAGTTAACATACTGCTGACGATCCTCATCCTGGAATTGCACTTTTAAACACAAATGCTACACACGCGATTTTAAAATTAAAACTAAAAGAAAAAAAATTACTGAATATTCGTTTAACACTGAAGGAAAAATTCTCAACGCGATCACATTATCAAAAATTCGAACACTCGTGGAAGGAAAAATTAATAAGCGGAAAAAGTAACTAAAAAAAAAAAATTGTGATATAAAAAAATGTAATAATTACAGAATTTTGAGAAAAAAAAAATTGAGTCCCACGGGAAAAAAAAAGACGAAAAAAATTTGAGAATTTTATCTAAAAGGGAAAATTTTTACTTGGGTAACATTTTTTTGGAATTTAAACGACAATAAACGAACGGGTCTTAACCTGTCGAAACACGAATCAGAACTGAAGAGTTTTTGTTTCGAATAAATGTGGAAAATTTAAATTCCTTTATGTCTATGACCTTAGAGGTGATTACCCTCTAATTTGTACCCTTTAAATAGAATGTAAACATATAGAATGAAAAGATTACGATTCGTAAACAAAATTAAATTTTATTACTAAATTCTCTATATTAGATAATTTCAAAATTTAATTAAGCTTCCTTTATATTAAAAACAAATATTTCACGATAAATAAGGCAAATAAATTAAATTAATCCAAAATAAATATAAAAATAAAATTTAATTTTATAGCCAAACTTTCCTTTCTAAAAATGAAGAAAAAATTTTTAAACTGTAAAAAAAATTCTAACAATCTATAAAAAATATTTAAAAATTAATAAAATTAAAACATATAAATAAATCCGAAAATGATATAAAAAATAGTATTTTGAAACAATTTTCAAATTGAAAAAATGTTTTCGAATTTTTAAATTTCAGTCTCTAGTAAAATGAAATCGTGTATAAAAGTAACCTTATCAAAAAAAGGGTAAGAAATAATTTATTTTAATTACTTACAGACTTGAAAAATTGTCTTCAAGAATTAATACTTCAACATTTTTATGTCATCAAAATGAAAAAATTTTTTTGACACTATTTTTTAATCAATTTTTCTAACTAAAATAAAATGGAGAAAAATAAAACAAATGAATAACCACTAACTAGAGAAACCATAGTAACTGCATAATTGGACTTGTAAAAATCGTCGATTATTATTTATTGTTATAGTGAATGGAAATATATTTTATTATTATGTAATAATTAATAGTAAAATAATAATAATGATTATCATTTACTTTTCTAAAATAAAATAAAAAAATATTTTTCTTTTTGTAGCCCGTTTATTGATGTAAATAAATAAACAAATAAATAATCAAATAAATAAATAAACAAATAAATAAATAAACAAATAAATAATCAAATAAATAAATAATCAAATGAATAAATAAATATTTCATTAAATCATAATTACATAATTGACAGATTATTGTTTTTTATTTATTTATTTAATTTATTTAATTATTTTATTAATTTCATTTATTACATTTATAATTTATTTATAATTTATTTTATTTTATTCGTTAAGAACATTTACAGATGAAAATTTTGCCATTATGGGTTTTCAAAAGAAAATTTTACAGAGCTTTCAAATGAGGCTCTATTATTCCCGAAAATAATGTCATCTGTGGGAAAACCAACGACATGTAAAGACGCAATTCGTCGTTGGGAGGAAGAAAATCAACAGGAAGCATCGACAGCAACTGAAATTATTCTCAGCTTTCAATGGCCACCCATAGAAAAAATGGATAATTCACTAGCAATTTTGTCAAACTGTGAAAAAATTTCCATCTCCACAAATATGATTGAAAAAATTGCAGGTACATTTCTTCTGAAGATTTTGATTCGAATCAAACTCGATTAAAAAGAAATTAAAACATCAACACCATAAATTTGAATTCATAAGAATAATTTTTATCACATTTAATTTCTGTTCAGGGAAAATAAATTCAATTTTAAAATATTGACCAAAAAAAAAAAAATTTATGAAACATTTTGGATTAGAAGAAAAAAAGAAATAATCAAGAGTATGAGAAAAAGTTTATCAGACTTTTAATCAGAGAACGGTAATTCAACTTACACGACTGTTTGGAAACTAATGAGGAAAGTTTTTCTATTAGGAAGCTTTCAATTTGTAATATATTGAAAGCCACCGATGAATCCTACTTTTGCTCACCCAGTAGAAATTTTTTTCTTCCCTATAACAGATTTAATATGTACACTTTCTATGATATAATTAATTTTAAAACAATAATATATTTTTCTTTTCAATGCAGGTATTAGTTCGTTGAAAAATTTGAAAATTCTATCACTGGGACGAAATCTAATTAAAGGCCTAACCGGAATAGAAGCATTGGGAGAAACATTGGAGGAACTCTGGATATCGTACAATTTAATTGAAAAAATGAAGGGAATTCAGGCAATGAAGAATTTACGCGTTTTGTACATTTCGAATAATTTGATTCGCGAGTGGAATGAATTTTCAAAAATGGCCGAATTACCAAATCTTCGCGAATTACTTTTCGTGGGAAATCCACTGTGCGAGGGAGCCGAGGTAAGAATTTTTTTTGTTTCTTGACCAAAAAAAGAAAATCATTTTCCAAAAATTTGTCTCTTTAGGCCGAAGGCTGGCGAATGGAAATTGCGAGAAGATTACCAAATTTGGAAAAATTAGACGGTGAACCAATTATTCGTTCAGAAGAAGGCGCGCAACAAATTCCCAAACCCGATTCGTCTTCTCAAAGTTCAAAACCCTCTGAACCAATTTAAAAAAAAAATTCGTATTTTTTATTTATTTTTCACTTTTCTATAAAATTTTTTAATTTTTTTTTTATGAGAAAAGTTCAATGAAAAGGACCTCGTTATCAAGAAAGACAAATTTCCCGATACATTTATTATAATTTATTCGTTTTTTCCTGGTACAAGATAGAATATTTTACATATTTCTGGTGGTTGAAAAAGGTTTTTTTTATTTATTTATTTTTTTTTTTGTTTGATTATCATATCGGCACAGAGCACAATAGCAAACACAACATTAGAGTGTATGAATTCGATGCACGAGAAAAATTGTTACATCAACATAATTTAAAAAAAAATTCTTTTGAAATAGCAACTTTTTCAATGTAAGAATTGATTAATTTTACTTATTTTTTTTTTTTGTTTTCTTTTTTTCATTTTGTTATTTAAGGCAAGTGAGTTGCAGAGAGATCATATAATATTTTGTGTGAAAAAGCATAATATATATTTATAATTTTATATATTATATACTTTGCACCAAAATTTGTGCAATTATAACCGACAGATTCTCGTGCACTCGAAAAATTGACTGACTCTTTTCTTATACAGTTAACATACTGCGCATTATTTTAATTTTAAAAGTCTCCCACGAAAATGGATCCACAAAAAATTTTATTTTACTTATTGATTCCATATTGAATTAATAGTAAAAATGCTGATAATAATAAAAATAATAATAAAAATAAAAATAAATAAACAAAATATATACAAAAAATTAAAATAAAGATTTAAACATTAAAATATAAAAATAATAATAATAATAATAAAAATAGTAATAATAGTAATAATAATAAAAAATAATAAAAATAGAAACTATATTAATAATTAACGTGGAAAAAATAAAAAGTGTTAGAAAATAAATTAAAAAAAATTAAAGTCAACACTAAATTATTCTACTATTATTAATTATTAATTCATGAATAAATCTTCCTTTAATGAAAATCAGTAATATTTTTAGAAATACTTTCTTTCTTGGACCCTCATTTATCATCAAATAACTGTTTAAAATTTTTAATATTAAAAAATTTAATTTTTTTTTACTTATATCAAGAACTTTTGAAAAATTTACTAAAATAAATAATCAATTAACTTGAATTAAGTAAATATTGATTAATTTTTTTTAAGAATATTAATTAATTAATAAGTACAAAGATTTGAAATACTCGTGAAAAAAAATTGGTGTAAATTTTAGTCATTAAAGAAGTAAAGATCTCTTTTCGACAGAAGACTTCTCATGACGGTACTATTTAAAAACATTATTTTCAAAAAAAAAACTTGCGTTCGATACAAGCATATTTTTTAAGGAAACCTGTTCCCTTTTTTTCTTTGTGCAATTTTTTACAAACATTAAATAACTAATATTTTTCGTAAAATTCGAACAATAAATATTTCATAACATTTGTGATGTCTGCCTAAAATTCATAAACTTCGGTAACAATTTTTTTAATAACTTGATTTATATATATTTTTCTCTTTTCTCTCTCTCTATATATATATATATTTATCTGTGACATTTTTTTTTCTTTTAAAAATTTGCTGAATGTGCACATTATAAAGTGCACAATTAATCAGTCTTTAGTGAGACCTTTTTATAAATATATTTTTGTAAAGATTAAAAGGAATAAATCCGTCAATTTTGAGAATTACAAGTTAAATTTGAAATTACTTATTTTATTTTTTTTATCTTTTGTATATAATTCGTTGGCTTTGTCGATTTTTATAATTATATTAAAAAATAATCAATTTCACGAGAAAATAAAATAAAAAGAAAATTGTTCCAAGTAGTTCTCAAAATTACAGAGAAGAAATGGCAAAAAATTATTATAATTTTTTCGTTTTTTTATATTAGAATTTAAGATTGTTCCATTAAATTGATTGTTTATATTCTTCGATAAAACGGATCGAAACGATCGTATCGAAGGCAAGTGCGAAGAGAAAGAGAATGAAGAATTTTGAAAATTTCCCACCCCCCCAAAAAAAAACATATCCGCCAAATATTTTTAATTTTTTCCCTATTTTTTTGTTTATATCGCTATTACACTGAAGATCAACCCAGAATCTAACATTATTCTTATGTTAAACGACATTTACTACAACTCTTATAAAGTAAATTTCTTTTATTATTATTTTTTTTTGCTCAAAAATTTATTTTCCCAAATTAATTAAAATTATTCAGAACATTAAATTTTAATTAAAATCAATGATCAATTATAAATTCAAAAATTGAAAGAGAATAAATTTTTGAGTTTGAAGAATTTTGAGATATGATTGTTTTCAAGACCGTCTAGTCAGTCGATAATATTTGAAAATATTGTTAAAGGTACAAAAGTGATCGAATCTGGAATATGAATAAAAATTCTAAAACTAAACTTTTGTCAAATACTCAGCAATATTTTTTCACTAATAGTTACCATCATAAAAACATTTCATTTAACATTTTTTTTTTTTAATCGTTCAAGATTTACTTACATACTATTCATTTTTTTTTCTATTAGTATAGTCCTTAATTTTCTTTTTTTTAAATGGGGATTTAGTATTTTTCTTTGAAATGAATTATTTTCGAGATCGCGTCATTTCCAGGTGCGTGAGTGTACCTAATAATTTTGTAAACATTCATTATATCATTAAAGATACAGCACATCAAATTGATTTTTTGTCATATTTTTTTTTTAAAACCACATTTTCATTACTTTTCTCGAGCTTCGACATTGACACAAAAATAGTTCTTCACATATTCATATTTTTTTTTGTTTTTCCACTTTTTAAATTTTTTATATCCTATATCGACATCGATTACATTTCGACACGATTTACACAGGAAAGAAATAACAGATTTTTTTCTTGCGTATTTTGACTATTTATAATAATTTTTATTGATAATAGTTTATCAATTTTTGTTTTTCAAGAGTAAAAATTCTTCGTGGTTTTTTTTTTTAGTTTTCTTAGGTGGCGAATCGTAATTTTTGCTTTTTGACAAAGTCCAAGGCTAATTTGTCGCCTGTTCGTGATTCCAAAATTTGTAGAATTGGATGATCTGGAAAAAAAATGGAAAAATTAATTAATTTCTTAGATGGAGTTTCAATTGAATAAAATTAATAATTGAATTAAATGTTCCGTTTTGTTTTTTTGTACATTTATTTTTTTGCTGCATAAGAGGTAGCTCTTGATGTTTGAGGCCATGAAAATTATCGATGCTTGCATTAGAATCCGCAACGCCTGGAATACTGCTAAGTCCTAAGAAGGCTTCACCAGCAAAATCATTTGCCGTCAGTACATCGTGATCCATTACAGTAAATAATACCATTGAATCTGGACTTCGACATTGCTCAACACTCACGGAACTGCGAAAGAGAAAAAAATTCACAATTTATTATAATTGGAAAAAATAAAATTAATTTATCAGAATAAAAAAATTCACTAAAACTTGTTAAATTGGAGAGAAAAAAATTCACAACTACAATTTATTATATTGACAAAAATAAAATTAATTTACCAGAACAAAAAAATTCAATAAAACTTGTTAAATTGGAGAGAAAAATTTTCTCCTTGTTGTAGCAGATTTAAAGAAAGATTTTCATTAATGAAAAAATTCCAAGGTCTGGAGAAAGTGACGGAAAATTGGATTTGACAATTTTAGACTTACAATTCGAAACATTCGTCAAAGAGAGGATTTAGGGTTTTCTTTTTTACATTCGTTTGTTGTTCGGAACAGTGGGCAAAGACTCTTCTCGGCAGCAATTCTATTATCACAAAAGGATCACTGAGTCCATTTGGATCAAGGGGAATCACGTCCCTTGCACTTATGACCTCCACGCAAAGTGAATCGTGATTAAAATATGCCCTTACTGTTAAAACTCCATATTCAACCGTAAACGTATTCATTTGGTCCTACAAAAAATAAATGTTCACATTAATATTTATTTCTCAATTTTTTTTTTCATTTTTACTTTCCTTCTCATTGCAAATATCAATAAAAAGAGAAATTTTTTTATTTTCATTGCAAAAATAGAGTAAAAATAAAATCGTAAATTTTTTCTATCTACAATCTCGTACCTGTAATCGTTGTTGATAATATCTGTCGATTAATAGAGTTGTATCCATTTTATGGTATTCAAGTCTTTCCTCGATATTTAAATATATTTCACAGCGAATGACGTCATAGGTTAAACCCTTATCGTCCGCATAAAAGAAACTTACCAAATATTCAAGGGCCTCGTGAAGTCTTTCATAAAATAATGGCGGTTTATCCTTGAAAAAAAATTTTTTTTTATTAAATATTTAATTTTGAAAAAGTAAAAAGGAACGAGTAATAACATTTTTCAGAAAAAATTCAGAAATAAATTTTTGTTAAAGAAACAAAAATCGAAAAATTTACACTCATCAAGTCAAACAAATTTTCCCTCTTGACGAGTTTTGAATAAAAAAAAAAAAAATAAATGTAGGATAAATTTTCAAATTGGTTCGCGAGAATAAAACATGAAAAATTTTTTTCAAGAGCAAAAAAAATATATACGATAAATAAAAATAAAATTGATTTTTACTGCTGCACTTCCGTCCATTTGATTGTAAAGCTCGCTCAGTACCACTTCCCAAACGACTTGAAGCACTCGGGAGAAATTGGTTGATAATAAAGTCGAGTTAAGAGTCACCAGGTGTACATCTAAGTATTCCACTAGAGGTGCAATCGCCTCGGATGTTGGAAGACTGTCAGGCGACCAGGCCAAATGAAACATTGCCTTCTTCAATGGCGGTCTCATCTGTAATTATTTAACAATGATATTAATTAATTCGTCATTTATTATTTATTATATTTATCAATTATCAATTTATTTACTGTGTTTATTAATTTATTGTTTAGTATATTAAACAATTTATTATTTACTGTTTATTAATTTATTGTTTAGTGTATTGAACAATTTATTATTTACTGTATTCATTAATTTATTCTTTAGTACATTTACTGACTTATTATTTATTGTATTTATTAATTCATTAGTTAATATTTTCATTGTATTTATTAATTTTATTAGTTAGCATATTTATCGATTTATTATTTAACATATTTGTCAATTTATCATTTATCATATTTATCAATTTTCAACTTATTATATCAAATTTAATTAATAATCATTAACACTTTCATCATGTACGTCCCAGTTTAGCTCCATTTGTAAAAATGATTTAAATGACAATTTTCCAAAAAACTTTAAACAATTTTTTTTCTTATTATTCACTTATTATTTATTTATGTACTTATTAGAAGAAAATACGGAATCGAAAAAAATAAAAAATGTCAAAACGACAATTTTTATTAATGAACTCTTGTAAAGTTTGAATGACTTGGAAAAAAAAAGTTCGAGTACGAACTCTGAGGCAAAGTTTTACTGTATATATATTTATCTGTGTAATTGAATTTTAAACTCGGTGTGTCGTATTTATTAACGGACATAAATGAAATTGCTTGCCTTTGCTCCAGTTCGTGAGATAATTTGATTGATAAAAAGCATCATTTGTCCTAATGTTTGTTCCAAGGGCGAAATCATTGTGTGTCTCCATTGAAGAAAAACGGCTTCGACCGCCTGTCCCTCCAATGTTGCAAAAAGATCCTCAATATGCAACATTTCACCCAAATTTTCCAACCATCTTCTCACGTATTCGAGTCCATTCACCGCGACACACATCTAAAATTTTAATTTTTTTATCATGTAATTAAGAATCCTTTTCGAAAACTAGGAAAAAAAATTTAATAATATTTATGAATATATATAAATAATTATTCCAATAAAAATATTTATCGACGTGAATTATTTTTTAGTTAAATATAGTTAAATATTATAAAGAAACTTCTATATTAAAATTCTATATTAAAAAAATTTTTTTTTATTAAATAAATAAATTTTCTCCTCAATTATGAAGGTCTTTGTCTTTTCTAACCGCGAGAGTTTAGTATTATAATAAAATTGTTCCCCATTTTGTTGAAATGACAGCAATGTGACAATTTCGTTGTAATTATATTAAGCTACTTAACTAACAAGCATTAACAAGCTTTGCTAAAAGCACTGGTAAAGTTTACTATAAAGCGGATACATTTACTACCTGTGCATTTACCTCGTCAGTCGTTTTATAAGGACCCTGATCATCGTAATAACCTGAATCAGCCAGTTTTTGATGTGTTAGTTCAGCGTAATAACTTCCGCAAGTGCAAATTGCCTGCAAAAATATTTAATTCAATTTTACGAGAGAAAAAATTAGAGAAAAAAAAAATTCACCCCATTTAATAAAGAAAATATTTGTAAAAATTTTTCATCGTAATATTCACAATATTTATTTTTTATCACTTACGTCAACAACTTTCAAAACAAAACTGTACGATCCAGGAATGTCGGGCCATTCGAGTTGATTCCAAAATTCCTTCAACTAAAACGGAAAAATTTCATTTCATTAAAATAATGTTAACAATTTTGAAGAATTAAAAAAATTAATTAATTATAATAAATAAATAAATTAATTAATTAATATAATAAATAAATTCATTAATTATAATTAATAAATAAATAAATTAATTAATTATAATAAATAAATAAATTAATTAATTAATTATAATAAAAAATTAATTAATTATAATTAATAAATAAATAAATTCATTAATTATAATTAATAAATAAATAAATTAATTAATTATAATAAATAAATAAATTAATTAATTAATTATAATAAATAAATTAATTAATTATAATTAATAAATAAATTAATTAATTAATTATAATAAATAAATTAATTAATTATAATTAATAAATAAATTAATTAATTAATTAATTATAATAGAACATTTTTTTTCGTTGGAGACTTCAAAATCGTATTTTAAAAAATATAAATTCAAACTAGGCAACTATTTTTCCTTGTATGGTAAAATAAAATGTAATTTTGGATTCTAAAATAAAAAGGAATTGAGAGAATAAATTGTAGATTAATAACTCCTGAGTTTGTGTTTTAGAAAAAGATTAATTCACTAGAAATGGGAAAGATGATAAACTAAATGGTGGTTAGAATGTTTGAATTGACTCTCTCGACTTGAAATTACCTGGTCGAAGCATGAAATAGCGTCAATGGCAGATGTGCAATGCTTCACTATATATTCCCCGGTACATATTCTATCTAATTCTGATGCCCGTCTCACTCGCTGCATTGCCTTCAACTTCGCTAAATCCAACCACTTATCAACCGCCGGTTTGAACCACTCATAGTACTTGCAAATGGCCAAAGTTTTATGATCAGATTGCGGCAGGTATCTCTTCATTCTGCAGAAAAAAAAAGAAAAAACATTTCATTTTATATTTAGAAACTTTCCCCAATGGAACAGTTTTACAAAAAGAACTGAATTGAAAATAAAAGAAAGTAATTATAGTTAAAAAAAAAAAATTTTCGTTATTAATCGAATTTATTTAATTTTTGTTTCAGTAGTACAAGTCAATTTGGGTCAGACATTGAAAATTTCTTTTAATTTTCGTATCAGTTTCACAGTTTTTAGTATGAAACGATTCTTATTATTAAAAATAGGTAGTATTAGTCAATTTTTAGTCAGACAATGTTTCAAATTTGTAATGCTTTAAATTCAGTGGTATAAATCAATAATAGTCAGACATTGAAAATTTCTTTTAATTTTCAAAACAGTTTCACAGTTTTTATCATGAAACGATTTTTATCATTAAAAAATAAGTAGTATTAGTCAATTTTTAGTCAGACAAAGTTTCAAATTCGCGTGACTCTAGTTTCAGTAGTAAGGGTGAGTTTTAGTCAGACGAAATTCTCTTGTAAAATTCACATAAGTTTTAGTTTCACAAAGAGAAATTAAATTTTACAACTAAAAAATCAGTAGTGTAAGTCAATTTATAGTCGAACTACGTTTCAAATTTGTATTACTTTGAATTCAGTGGTATAAATCAATAATAGTCAGACTGTGGAAATTGCATTTAATTTTCGTGTCAGTTTAACAGAAAAAACTTAAGTTTTTCATAATTTGAAAATCAGTAGTAAAGAACCATTTCAGTCAGACTGAGATGAAAATTCTTTAAATTCTAGTTTCAGTAGTACAAGTCAGTTTTAGTCAGACTTTCCAAATTTATTTGCAATTTTCACATCAGTTGCAGTTTCTTAAAAAAATATAAACCATGATTCAAAAATCAGTAGTATAGAATATTTTCAGTCAGACGACGGTTGTGTATGAAATTAATTAACTTCGTTTAATATTTTGTCTAAAACGTACAGTAAAATTTATGTTTCATTTTCGTATAATTACGTCTTAGTTGATGTGAAATAAGTTTTCATTAAAAATTATTGACACTTTAATGAAGAAAATTGGCTTACTTCATGAATTCCTGAAGTGCTAAATAAAGTTCGAAGATGGGAGTTCCAATTTCAGCACCAGGAGGTAAAACGTAATCTTCTCTATCTTGAGCGTGTATTTGTAAACAGGCGGTTGTCACCCTAGCGCCAAGTTCATCATGCATCTATAAAGTATGATTAGAAAATTTACCATCCCAAGCATTTGAAAAATTAATCATTTACAATATTTCCACCACTTTTGAGTATATAGAGGAAGATAGGAAAAAAAAAGTAAAATATAGACAAGCAAGTCTATAAAAAAGATATAGAATAGTTTAGAGAAAAATTGGAAAAATTCTCTCAATAAATTATATATGATAATAGTCATTCTTTCTATTTTGAAAGCTTTCTTCTTTTATTTTTCTTCTCGCAATAAGTTGATTTTTGCTCTAATATTATGCATTTCATGCAATTAGAAAATAAAGCTCAAGCTTTTCTATATATTTGAAATCTATGTATTTAAAATGCAAATATTTTCTATTTATTTCTTTAATTACTTCCATATAGTCATGTATTATCTTAATAAATGAAATGTAAAAAAATCATATCTATTTGTATATTTAGAAAAAAATTTAAAAAAATTCTATTTTCAGTAGTACAAGTCAACACTATAGTCGGACGAATTTGTTTCTAATTATTTTTTTTTATAATTTTCAGTTACACAAAATGATCTATAAATTTTTATAATTTGAGAATTAGTGGAAAGAAACAATTCCAGTCATTCGTTTTTTATTCTTGTAAAAGTTTTTTCACTTGTAGCCAAATTATCTAAATTTTTATCATTTCAGAATCAGTGGAAAAGGACAATTTTAGTCAGACCAGGACTAAAAATGTTTTAATTCTAGTTTCGCAGTAGTAAGTCAGTTTTTAGTCAGACATTATAATTTTTAAAATTGTAATTTTTTTTATCAGTTTTAGTGTCACAAAGAGATGTTAATATTAAAAGCTAATTTAAGTCAAACTAGGATGAAAAATCGTCTAATTCTTGTTTCAGTAGTAAAAGTCAATTTTAGTCAGACTTGTTAATTTCTTGTATTTTTAACCCAATTTCAATTACAGAATGTAGTAACAAATTTAGTAGTGTTAGTAGTGGAAGTAGTAAAAGTAGTAAAAGTCAGTTTTAGTCAGACAAAAATTAATCAAACTTTCTTATTCTAAAATCGAGTGTGACTTTTATTAGAGATAAAATCCAAGCGAACGCGAGGTCTATAAATAAACATTTTCTTCAGAACAACAAAATCGAAAATAAAAGCTCTAAAACTCATCAGTTCTTTTGTTTACCTTCACATACACCTAAGCAAAGTGATTCCTTTTACATAAAAATGCAAAAATATCTCTTCATTTAACATATTCTATTGATTATATTTCAGTCCATTGAAAAATTCTACATTTATTAAAAAAAAAAAAAAAATTTCCATGACTTATTAACAAAAACAAACTTTACATACACAATTAGCATCTATATAGAAATTGATAATTCATACCTATCTTACAGAAAAAAAATTGTAAAAATAAATTCGATTTAGGTAAAAATATATAAATAAAAAATGAAAATTGACAATTTATGGAAGTAATCAATCTATTTTGATGTAAAATAAAAATAGAAAAATAGAGAAGAAATACAGAGCGAGGGAATTTATATATAGTTATGAAAATGATTAAAAAAGCAATTATGGAAATATTTTTTGACATAGATTAGAGAACTAGAGATAGAATAATAATTGTGATAATAAGATAAATAGAGCACTACCTATTTTTTTTTTTGATAGAAGTTGCGTTTTTTTAAAGTTAGAAACTAATTATGCACTTTAAGAATAAAGTGGTGGAAATTTACTGCGACATACACTAACTAAAAGTGTCAAATAAATAGTACAGACTTTGTGCAATAGGAAAATAAATATTAGAATTTAGAATCATACATTTGGATATTTTTTTAAAGCAAATTCCATTTGCGATAGCGTATCTGCGCTCATAATAAATTAATTCAATTATTTTAATTCCAAACTTCCAATTTGTCATTTTATACATTTTTTTACACCACAAGTTTCCTATATTTATTAACCAATAAATTTATTTATTTATTTATTTATTAACCCCCTAAAATAAATGAACGACCCACAAAAATATTTTCCATTTTTTTCAATTAAACATTTACAAAAATTTTAATTTTTTAATTTTTAGTTTAGTTTTAATTTTTTTTTTATCAAATTTTCTAAATAGTTTCTCTCCGTAATTTTTTAACCTTTTTTAATATTATATATTATAATATAATAATTTTCAACAATTTCTTATACTCTTTTATACCTAAAAATATTCAATTAAGATCAATTGAGGTCAATTATTGTGTTATGTGTATATCGAGAGAGTATCAAAAACAAAGCATCAACGAAGGACAATTTTTTTTTGTAATTCATCAAGGAGGGAAGGTAACTTAAAAAAAGGAAGAATAAAATTGTCAAAGTTCGTAAAAATGTTCATAGACGAGATAAAATTTTCAATAGTTACTCTGTTATAAATGCTTCGTGAAATGAAGTATATTCTGACGGGAAATAAGAAAATAGATTAACGTTTTTTTTTTTTTTTGCGACAGTCAATTCAATTATTCCTTGAAATGTCCTTCGGGTACTTTGCAGTATCGGAAACGCAATTGAGGCTTTGCGCAGTTCATGCGATACAAAGTGAATTGCACAGTATTCATGCCAGTGGCTGTTAAACAGTATAAAAAGTATCCACAATGGGAAAATTAAAATTAAAATCATAAATAATACACATTCTGCTTTGTAAATTCATGCAAGAAAAATTTAAAAAAATATTTATAGAAGAGTATTTGCAAATGTTGTTTAATAGTGACGAATTCCTCGAGACTTCTGCTTTTTTTCCCCACCATCATCGATAATTTCTACTGAAGCAAAAAAAAACCCAAAAAAAAGTAAATAAAAAAATAATTTAAAATAATTATAATTTTACCATGTTTTACTAATTTCCTTATTTAATAATTTAACAAATTTGTAATATTTTCTTTTGCCTTCTTTTCTTTCACAAAAAAAAGTATATCTGATGGGGAAAAAAAGATTGACCTTACGAGTGTTAAAAAGAAACATTTAATTTGGAAAAAGAAGAGAAAATGAAAATTCGATCCATTGAGACTTGTTTTAAATTCTGGACAAGTCACATTTGTGAGAGTCAAATAACTATAAAAATGTTTAGAATTGAGAAAGTTTCTTTTCAGTTTCTCGTCAACGGAAATCTTGCACAGCCTCGAGCATTCGCAACGACTAGATATACTTGAAAATCTGTCTTTTTTTTCCTCTACTAACAAGAAAATCGAAAAAAGGACTATTTGTATTCGTCTACGTACACTATTCACCTAATTCATCGCACAAAGTAAGAAAAACATTCTTGAATTCCATACAATTTTTGAGTTTAGAAAAAAGAACTTTGCTATTATTAAAAAAAAAATTTACAAACAAAAAAAAAGAGGAAAATTCCTCTTTTCTTTCTCTATAAATTGAATTTTGTTTATAAAATATAATTTTTTTTTCAAATAATTATAAATTTGAAAAATAATATTTACAGTAAAGTCAATAAATATTATTATAAAATTCATTTATAATAATAATTATTATTACTATTATATAATAATTATTGTTATAAGAATTATAATTATTACTATTATAATAATTATTATAATAATTATTATAAGAATTATAATTTCCGAAAAAAAATTTTCGTGTACGTAGACGATTGTGTAGAAGATGATAGAGATACTTTAAGAGAGTATATATATAATAGATATATTATCAATGCAAGAGAGTAAATTAAGAATCGGAAGGATGAAAATTTTCGGAATAGAGAAAATTGAAATTTTTTTTTTGGGTCTATCAAAAAGTACCTCGGACGTGTTCTCCATGTGTTTCGCCACGTGTTCCGCCAGCTATGGACAAACATAGACAAGTGTAGAGTGACATCACTATGACCGGAAAGCTACTTTTTAAAAATATTACATAATTTATAAACATGAAACTGGAAAAAACAAAGTAATTTTCTCCTCAGCTTTCAGGTCATTGGGATTTTTGCATTGTAGTCATTTTTATGTTCTGAATCAACATGTTCTGTATATAAAAGACGCCGACCGCACTTACAAACACTTATATTATTTAAATTATTTTAATTATTTTAATTATTATTTGAAAATATAAAATAATATTTTTAAAAAAATTTCTTTTAAAATACTTAATCGTGGAAAAAAATTTAAGAGAAAATTATATCTAATCTGATTAAACTTTGTAATAATTAACAATTATTTCCACCTTTGGAAAATAAATTCCAAGTGAAAATTTGCACCTTCGGAAAATAATTTCCAAGTATTAATTATTATTCAACTTTGCCAATTGCTATTATTCATTAACCAAAACAAAAATTTTGAAATATTCAATATTGAAAAATTAATTTTTCAAATATTTTTTTTTGAACGCAAAGGAAAATATAATCGAATATTTTGCTAATTGCGATAAAATGAAAAATAATTTCAAATTTTAAATTCTGGTAAAATTTGTGACTAAACGATTTTCTTTTTCAATCAAGTCAGTAATTTTGCTTTACTCTTTAAATTAAAATTTATCAATTTTTTTCTACAGAATTCAATTATGGAATTAAGGAAGAAATGAAAAAAAAAGTATATTTAAATAAAAGAAAACATTACACCTATCCTTTTAAAAGTGAATTTAATTCGCACTATCAAAATTTTCAGTAGAAAAAAAATAATAATAAAAATAAATAAAATCCTCCATACAACAAGAGAGAGTGAAAATTTTATTTCAAATAAAATGAGCCATCAAAAGCTCCAATTTGTTGCACTAGAATGGCTTTGTATTTTCAAATCCTTTCAAAATTTTTATATACACACAATGAAATTCTTTTATATACTCGAAAAAAATAAAAACTGACAAATATATTTTTTTATTTCTGAACAGAAAACAAAAAGAATATGAATTTAATGCATTTTTTCAACAAGAAGCAAAAAGCATTTTCAAGAATTCACTTTTCTTTTCAGGGAGAAATTTATATTTGAAAAACAATCGCTCATTGACAAAATATTCATTATTTAAAAATTGATATAAAATACAATTAAAATTACAATTAATTAGTAATTTTTTTATATTAAAAAATAATTGATCATTTTTCTTTAATTTACTTTTAGCTAAATTAGAATACAAATAATTTTCTCTAAATAGACACGAAGATGAAATTTATTTATTTTTTTATTATGAAATTTTTTTTTCCTTATGAAACTTTTATTTTTCCTTTGCGTTCTTTACATAGAGAGAAAAAGGCGTTTTTAATTTCTTCTTATACAACGTATATATACGGATTTAATATCAAAAAAATGATCGACGTCACAAGTTATAAAGCGTAAAAGCCAAACATAGCACACCCAGCTTGATGAGACAGTGATAAAATGTACGCCCAGTGTGTCGTTGCGTGATAAACTGCGAAAATGTTTCGCGTGAGAGTTTCTCTTTTCAAATTATTTTTGACTAAAGTTTACTTACCAGCTTTTCCAACTGCTTATAAACCGCCGAGAAGTAGGGTACACCGTTCGTGCTGTAATAAATGTGCATTTCAGTTTGTTAATGCAATTACATTTATATATATAAATATGTATATATAAAAGCGCTTTCATGATAAAAAATAATCACTGAATGTTAATTCGAAGAAAAATAAAATTATTCGCAATTAGAAAATTAGAAAATTAAAGATTTTTAAATTTAATATTTTTAATATTCGTAACAAAAAATATTTTCCCACACGTTTTAATGATCAATATTATCAGGAAATTAATATTAATAATAATAATAATAATAATAGTAATAATAATAAGACATATTTTGCTTTCTTGTATTTTTAAATATTATTAAACAGTGTGAAAAATTTTAAATAATTAACATCAGTCTTTTCACAATAATAAAATTATTTACAGGAATTTAATTAAGAGAAAATTTAATTTATAAGTAAAATAGTGCATTTCTGTAAACTTGTGAATTATAATGTTTAGAGAATTTATTAATTATATTCTAGAAAATTTAGAAAATTTATAAACAAGTTATTAAATATTTTAAATATTTTTTCACTCCAAGAAAGAATCTAATTCTCTCGATTTGATATATTATGTTAAAATATTTAATTAATATTTAATATTCATAATAATAATTATTATTATAATTATAATTATGATAACAATTAGTATTATTATTAATAATTAACATTCAGTTTATTTTAACATTTTAACATTCAGTTTAACATTCAGTTATTTATAAATTTGCTATTTAGTCTTCATTTGACGATTTTAATTATAAAAATTTATTAATATTTGTTTCTTCATTTTTACTTCTCATCAGTAGAAAATTAAAAATCTAAATTTTTCATTAAACCCTCATTAAAAAGAAAAATGATTTTTGAAACTATTGTGGAAAGAACTTTGACATTTTCACAAAAGAAAATAATCATGTTAAAAAAAAAGGAGACTTGCTGCGTTAAATTAAACTCAGCACCAATTAGAAGCAAAAGAAGTTCAATTTAAGATAAAAAAAAGCCGGAAATAATGAACATTTGATTTAATTTAGTCACGAGTAATTAAATTTGTTAAAGCAAAATGTCTCATTTAGAGAAGAATCCACTCTTCTTATTACAGTTCTCTAATAGTTTACTTCACCAAGTTTATTTATTTCCAATTAACAAACAACATTCGATTTTTTATTTATACTCTACTTTTCTTGCTATGTAAAAAAATTTATTGTTTATTTATTTATTTTACCATACTATTATTATTATTATTATTATTTCGGTTTTATAAAAAATTACCCGTTTACTTGAATATTTATTCATTTATTATTATTAATAATAATAATATAAATATTAATATTAATAATAATAATATAAATAATAATAATAATAATAATAATAAATAATATAATAATAAACTAATGTTTATAACTAAAAGATTAGTTTCATTTTCAAAAAGAATTCATTGGAAATAAAATCTTAAATTTTCATTTGAGAGTTGAATTTTCCCTTCTCTGCTATTTGTCAAAAAGAAAAAAATCTCCGATTTGCAAATAATTTAAAATTTAAAATTCAAATTGAATGCAAAATGGTAATTGAAATTGAAGATTGTGGTTAGGAAAAACTCACTGTTCGAAAAGGCTATTGTAGTAAATCTGACCCTGTTCAAGATCCACTAATAGAGCAGTCACTAAATTCGTAAAATCCTGCAGGACTCTATCTTGATCCTGATCTGGCTCTTGATCACGTCCCATAGTTTGCTGCCTCGTTTCCTGATACCTTGAAAAACAAGAAATTAGAGAAAAAAATTCCATCCTTCAGTAAAAAAAAAAAAATTGTTCAGTAAAAGAAATTATAAACAAATAAATTCGTAAATTCTCAACATTCACCTATTTAATTTTCTCTTTCTATAAAAATAATTCTTTTTCACAAAAATCCCATTCAAAATAAATGAAAAAATAAAAATAAATAAAAATTTTACACGCGCGAATAAATAATTTTCATAATTTAAACTTCGTCGTAATATTTTGATAATTAATTAATTAATTAATTATTGTCAACTTGATACTTTTAATGAGCTTCCAAGTAACAAAATTTCTAAGAAGAAGAAGAAGAAGAAGAAGAAGAGTTTCCACAAGGGATTTGTGATTTAATTTCTGGACTCATCGTTGCGTAAGATTTTGATGAAAATAATCATGATCTTGCGGTTTGGACTTGATAACTTTAACTCCTTTGCACGAAACAAAGGAGATCGAGAACTTTTCCAAATGCCCGTACACTGCTTTTGAAACTTGAACTCAAGAAATAAACTTTTCATGAACAAAGTTCTCTCTCTTCCTTTTATTTTTTACTTTTTAAAAAACGATACGTCCAGAATTCAATATTTTACTCTCACATATATTTAAAAGAAGAGGAATATTTTCAAAATCAAATAAGTTAAATAATCGCTGCTGTTCAGAAGTCGATAAACATTATTTTTTTTCCCCGGGCATTTTTCCCTTTTATACCTACCATTCGAGGGTGCCTTTTCGAAGGGCTGTTATTATCTCCCATCGCATCTCTTTGTTAAAGGGACAGCACTTTCTGTAAGCTGACATTATCGACAAAAGACCGAGGCACCTGTTAACAACAAAAATTGACAAAAATTCCTTCAAGTTATTTACTTGTCGATATTTATATCGAGAAATTTTACCAAAAAATGAAATATTCAACATATTCAATAAAATACGAAAAAGAAATATAAAATTAACTATTATTTAAACTAACAAATGAATTAGTTATTATAAAAAAATTACCCGTTTACTTGAATATTTATTCATTTATTATTATTAATAATAATAATAATATTAATAATAATAATAATATTAATAATAATAATAACAACAATAATAATAATAATTATTATTATTATTATTACAAATTAATCAGTTATTTAAACTAAACAAATTAATTGGTTATTTAAATTAACAAATAGTTATTTATATTAATAAATTAATAAACTATATTTCGACTATTTAATAAACCATAAGTTTGTTAAACTTTGTGTTTAACGTTCAGGTGAAAAATAAAAAAATCAACTTTGTTTGCGATTGATTACGATAGATGAGAAATAAAATAAAGACAGAAATTCAATTTTCTCCCACCTGAGAAGATTATCAAGTTTTGAAATTGCCGGTTGATGGAGAGGAGGAAATAGAACTCGATGCTGTCGAACCTTTTTTAATGTCACGTCCAAGAATGCATTAAACGAGTCGGCCAAATATTGAACTTCTTCTATAGAAAGTTCGTTTGGATGCCACATATTTTCAATATCCTAAAAAAAAATTTCAAAACAATTTTTTTTATTACTTCGCCCAAAGAAATAGATTTAAAAAAAAATGTTATTTACAATTAATTTTTGGTTTTCTTTAAAAATAGACTCATGTTTATGTATAATAACCGATTTAATGTCAAACCTGAAGGAACCTATAGAGAGTTTTTGGATCAACTGAAGATTGTCTGGCACTGGCAACCCATCTAACAATGGCTTGCTGAAGGTCAGTGATGTCTCCCTGCACCGCATGTTGATGTAGAATTGTCATTGGAATTTGAGATAATTCTCCATTAAAGTCTTTCTATGGGGAAAAAAAATTACATTCTAATTGTTAATAATTCACCAACAACTGGTATAATAATTTTTTTTATTCTCTCTAAATTTGAATTAGTAAAAATTTTAACTAATTTGAATTAGTGAATCACTTTTTGCTTTTGAATTAGTTAAAATTTACTAATAAATTAGTAGAAAATTTTTTTTTTGCTTTCACTTTTTGCTTTCGAATTAGTTAAATTTTACTAATAAATAGTAAAAAAATTTTTTCTACTAATTTATTAGTAAATTTTAACTAATTCAAAAGCAAAAAGTGAGTCACTAATTTAAATTAGTTAAAATTTTTACTAATTCAAATTTAGAGAGTTCGTAATAAATTCAATTCAAATCGATTGAATTCTATTTTAACTGGTTTGGAAAATTTAAATAATTCAATTATTATGTAACTTTTCATTAAGTAATATAACAAATGTATTATTTAATAATTTGAATTGTTAAATGTACAGTTAATGCTAATTATTAAATAATTAATACCATTTGGATGGAAATAATATCAATTATAAATTCTCCCAAAAAAGTATTTAGTTATTCTCACAGAAATAATATATTAATTCTTACAAAAATAATAATAATTCTCACAGAAAGAATATTAATTCTCACAGAAAGAATATTCATTCATACAGAAAAAAATATTAATTCTTACAGAAAGAATATTTATTCTTACAGAAAAAATATTAATTCTTACAGTAAGAATATTAATATTTGTAAGAATAATATTAACTTTTAGTTATAGAAATAATTCTAATTTCAATTATAATAATTTACTCGGATACAATTTTTTACTATTTATTTT
>JUFY01035975.1:0-11840 GCA_001855655.1 Leptopilina clavipes
AAAAATGTCCGTTTTTGCATAGAGTTAAAAGATTTAAAGTTTTGCTAGTGAAAAGTGTTTATAAATTCCGTATGATCGAGTGAATCATTGACCTAACCTCTAAAAGTGAATGTCAATCACAAAAAAACATGTGTGATTTAAAATACACACATTAATATTGTAAAAGTTTACAACACTGTAAAAAAAATTGATTCAAAATTTATTTTAAATATCCGATTATTATTAAATCTCCATGAGGAAGCAAAGTGTATGAAATGAACACAAAAATTTATATTTCAACTTTGCAGCCGCTTTTTATATTTTATACTCTCTAAATTTGAATTAGTAAAAATTTTAACTAATTTGAATTAGTGACTCACTTTTTGCTTTTGAATTAGTTAAAATTTACTAGTAAATTAGTAGAAAAATTTTTTTTTACTATTTATTAGTAAAATTTGACTAATTCGAAAGCAAAAAGTGAGTCACTAATTCAAATTAGTTAAAATTTTTACTAATTCAAATTTAGAGAGTAATTATAATACTTATGTTTTATTATTTTTGGTCAAATAAGACATTGTCTAACTGATTGGTCGTCGTTACTTTTCTGATTCTTTTAAGTCATTATTATTTTTTACTTTTTCAAAATCATGCGACGATCCCATGTCGATCACTTTTTGCATTGTGTATATGTGTGTGTTGACTACCACCGTAGATCATTGGACCCTTGAGCGTGACAGGTAGGTTCTACCTGCCCTAGTAGAAAAACGATTTATGTCAGTGGGTGTGTAAACTCTCGGATCCTCATCTCCTCCCTTGTGCACGTCTAATTATAGAATTATACACTCTCAGCCTCAACGGTTCTATTACTCCTTATTATTTTCGTATTTATCACTCAAATCATCACGTTGATTCCGTTTGTAAAATTTTTATCACTACGAACTGATCATTATTATCAAAAAAAAAAAAAGTAAAATAGCGAAATCGGGATTCGTGAACAATGTGGGCGGTGCTTAAGGGAGAAGTACTCGGCGCAGTCTAATGCGCAAGAATGGAGATCAACAATGCGCAGAATCCGCGTGTAGAATGTGTGTAGAACATGTCGAATGGCGATTACAAGCGAAACAAGCACATGTGGTCATTTAAATTTGCACGTGGTTTTAGTATATATATACATATATCTTGGGGTAATTTCGGTATTATGCGACTGCCGGCACGGATTCTTCGTCCTTTCAACAAGTTCATATATATATATTGTATAAATGTGTGTGTTATAAAGAACCAGTTTTTTAACGTCAACCTTTTGGTCCCGGTCTTCCTTTAGTCTTTGCATTCGACCGCAAAGACTCAGAAGAGTATATAGAGAAATCTTCCCCTGGTGTAGCCTCTCTTCTCTGTCAGCAATACAAGAGCGCCAACAGCAGCAAAATGTATATATAATATACTGATGGCAAAATATGTCTATATATGCGTGTATATAACACACACGGGAGCAGGCAATGCCTTGTTTCTCACGGCACGAGTCTCATCCTCACTGTTGCGTTATTAGGACATACCTTTTTTTCAGGCCTACGATTGCTTGAGATATATCTTTCCCGAAAGCAAATCATTGTCGACACGGTTCTTTCTACCCCAACACCCCTTGCCCTCTTTATAGTTGGAAGAATTCGTTTTATAGTTTTGTATGTTTTCTATATCGCATATTAGAAAGATATTTTTGTGCTGTTCACCCCGAGGAGGAACAATAAAAAAAAGGGAAGAATCCCAAACAAGACAGAGTCTCTACGTCTGCGATTTGGAACGGCTCTTTCGAATACCGACGGGTGTTTATGTCGATAATTGGTTCAAATTTACTGAGGACATCGACATATCGCTATGGACTATTGTAAAAAATGCTATTATTATTATATGTTTATGGTTGTTTTACCTTGATTAATAAATTTCTTTTTTAATTTTGTAAAATGGAAAATAATTTTAATTGAATATTTTAGATACAAGGAAAACTTAAAAATCATTATTTTGCATTGAAAGTTAATCGTCTTCATGCATTTTCACTTTTAAAATGACAAACATAACCTATAATTTTTTGCTCCTTAGGTACACTGTAAAAAATCTTTTTGGGAATTATCTATCTACAAACTGTATTTGTACCAAAGATTGTAAAATTGCCGCATTAAATGAGGTTATGTTGCCACATTAAATGCAGGACTTTTCCATTTTCTGTAAAATGTGCCATAATTTTTGTATAGTAATTGATATTTTTTCAGTACTTTTGATTAAAAAAAAAAAGATATTAAAAAATAAATGAAAATATTCTAATTCGAATATTTAATCAAAAATTTTTAATTCCGAAATTACGAATCTGAATTGACGAGAGAAAAATTTTTTTCGATAAACAATAATAGAGGAAAATTTAGAATGAGTATACATCATATTTCTAAAAATATTAAGTAATGTTTAGTTACGTTTTCATTTTGTTTAATCTTCTTCATAACTGGACGCTTTGTTTGCAGAAATAGGACGTAAAATATATATATATATAAGTGAGAATGCATATTCTTGGAATTCATTGAACATTCATTTGGGAGAATTTATTAGCAATATGACGATGATAATTATGCGAATCAATCAAAGTCATCTTCTAGAAATATCAATTCGAATAGAGAAAATATATAAAGGGATAAAATAGATTTTCATTTATTTTTCCTTGCGAAAATTTTGGAATTTTATCGAGAAAAAGACTCATATTGTAAAAATAACAAATATAATGTCAATATTGAGGTTATGTTACATTTTTGTTTGTTCCTATTTCTCTCATTATTGTATATTGTTAGTTCGGTTTATATCGCGGTTTGCTATTTGTGTATTATTTTTGGATAAATTTTAGTTAGTTTTAATTATTAACCCCTCCTCTCCCTCATTGGTTTTAAGTAACATAAACATTTTTTTGCCAATATTTTTCTGAAAAAACTGAAAAATCTTGCTATTTTCTAAAAGAATTGGATGCTAGAAGGGTTAGAAATCAGAATTAGCGTTGATGACTGAGCGAGTTCTTTAAATATGTCAGAAGAGGTTATTTTAACATCTTTCTGGCCTTTTAATACACACAAAAATTATCGACATCATAATACTTTACCTTTTACCTACTTGCTGTTCAAAATAAAACTTATTCCCGAGATGAATAAACTCCATTTTCACTGTCACTCACTTCCACTTTTGATGCACTTTTGAACAATTGTTTTTATGTTTTAATAATATATGAAAACAGGACCAGATTCGGATGCTATACGTCAGGGTTTGGAATCGAAAATTACACAAATCTATTATTATAGACAACATCCGAAATGTGAAACTTGTCGGCGAAATAAGGGTAAGTTCACACGAATTTTGGAAAAACCATTCTCCATCAGGGATGAGTAGCTAAGATAAACGTAAAAAACCCGATTTTAAAAAACACTTATTGACAAACGTCATTGGAATTGCTTGAATTTTTTTACTTGCTTATTTTTGCTGATCCAATATGGCGGACGAAAGATATAAAAATTCATTGAATTGGCCTAATTTTTGTCACTCGGGGATTTTCGGTGGCGCTGATTACGAATCTAAACTTCATTATCAAAAATTCAAAATGGCGGATTCAATATTGCGTTTTATGATTTTCTATGTGTTTATAGGCCGTTTGTTCCATTTCGTTCCAATGTGACATAATCTCAAATATTGTATGCGCCCTATAAGGAAACATAACCTATAAAATTGAAAACACTATTATTGCATAATACTATATTAAACGTAATAAATAATAAAGAAAAATGATTTTTTCTTCAATATTAATGATAAATCGCAACTATAATTAGTACTTTTATATAAAAAGAATATTCAAAGAAAGAACAATACACTTAAATCGATTGGATTCTCTCTCTTATAGTAAATTGTCCCTTTTTTTTCTGTTTTTTTTTTTTCAATATAATTCGCGAACCAAAATGCTCATAAAGTAGAGACTTTCATGCATCCACGTATCAATTTTCTTGTCCTTCTCTCCTGATTTCTTTTTTATGGGAGTCTGCCCCTCCCTCTAACTGCGCGAGTGGATACGTTACTGCGGGAACCCCGCTGCTCAGGCAGACAACTTTGTCGACAGATTGAATATATTATCTGATCATCGTTTCGCATCGCTGCACAAAAAAGAGAGGAAGCGAAATTTCTTATCTTCCTTTCTTCTCAGTTCGCTTAGAGTTAACACCTGAATAAAAACCTCTTCACCGATTAAGAAAACAAAAATAAATAAAAATCACTTTACACAATTCTTTAATATAAAAATGACTATTTTACACACTGAAAAAAATTTCACTTATTAACCTAAAATATATATAGTAAAGTTGTCAAAATTTTTTGCTCGAACTAATTTTATATATTCATTTATTTTTATTACAATTTTTATCAGGACATATAAATAATTGTCTCGTTAATTTAAATTATTCAGTTTGTTAGAATTGGAAGGGATTTGATTTTTGAAATCGTCGAGGTTAAGCAGCGAAGAAAAGTATTTATGTCCGGATGGGTGTCCGTTTGAATTTTTTTTTAGATTTTATGGTTTAAATTAAATCAGATCGAAATAATATTGAATAAAATATCTAATAAATAAAATTAACATATTAAAAAATGGAAATAAAAAATGGCAATAAATATAATTGGATAAATAGGATGAGTTTCGTCCTTGCCGAAAGAATCTCGAAAATGAGAAAAGCATTCTCTCTTGACTGGAATGTGTAAATGTAGACGAATTCAAAAATTTCTTTTTCTCGTATTTTCGCGTGTCAGACGATACATGTTCTCATAATCTCCATATGTAACGCTTGCGGTTAGAACTCCTCTCCTGGCCACAAACATTTTTGCACGAATGCATATATATCCTTTTTTCTCTCTCTTTTTCAATAAGGAAAATTACTCTAGAAATCGAAATTATTAAAAATATATATCTATATTTATATATTTAATTAAAAATTCGCCAAAAATAGAATTTCCTAAATTTCGCTTTACTGAAAAAAATTTTTTCCCCATATAACAAATTTATCGTATGTTTATATATAATTATTCCTATGTCAATGTAGAAATAAAAAAATATATTAAAATTGGAGGATACAAATTTTTAATTCAATTTCCGTTGGGGAAAAAATTTTTTTTCTTTTAAATACGCTCCAAGGGAATTGAATGTGACGAAATGGACCATTATTATACCGGGACATAGTAAACGGAGAGCCCCGCGACTTTTCCCACCCGGCAATTTAATCGGCGATTACTTAAGGCCCATTACTTTTAAGTGCACGATAGCCACTAAGTATAGTTGTCAGTGCGATCGTAAGGGTCGTAAACTTCAATAGGCGCCTATCACAGAATAATTTCCAGTGCCAAAAATCATTTTACAAATGAAAAAATGTGTTTAATAAACAAACAAATTTTTTTTATTCAAACAAATTAATAAATTCTATATAAACAAAAAAAGAATTTTGGAAAAAGGCAAAAAAATGTAATTTATTATTATTTCTCAATAATCCGCGACTAAAAAGCAAAAAAAAAAGTTAGTCCAATTCGATACTTTTCTATTATTTTTTTTGAATTAATAAGATAGTTTTAGTTAACATAACCTAAAATTGAACAAATGTTTCGTATTGATGAATTTAACATTCATATAGTAATAAATATGTGACGCTCCACGGTGAAAGGGACCTAACGTGTCAACGAATTGTAGGTTATGTTTGGAAAAGTTTTTGCCGGATTTAAGATTTATTTTTTATTACCTGAAGTCAAAAACAGTTTTTATTAATTATTTCGTATGAAAAATAGTTAATAAAAACTATTTTTGACTTTAGGTAATTAAGAATGAATCTTAAATCAAGCAAAAATTTTCCTAAACATAACCTACAATTCGTTGCCACGTTAGGTCCCTTTCATCGTGGAGCGTCACATATATAAAGATTCTAAAAGCGAGAAAAAAATTCATTTATCGCATTTTTAATATATTATTTGATATTATATTTATTAATATTATAATAAATATTATTGTAATATATTTACAATAATATAATAAATTTTTTTTGTAACAAACCTGCAGTCTGGTGAAAATACCAGTCTCATGCGCGATATAATGTACAATTGATCTGGACATATACATATATATATATATATATATATATATATATATATATATATTCGCAACAAAACACCAGGTTCGATGGCATGGCTTTTCAGTCGAATAACAGTAACTAGAAATTGTCACTCCTATCTAAAGGACACTATGGTTATGATAAACATCACAATAACAACATCCACAATATTTTACAACACAGATAAAACTCTCTTTTACTATTTTTTTTTCTACTTTTATTATATCTCAACGTTACATCTCTTTCTTAGTACTTATTCATTTTCTTTTCTTTTTAAAGAAGTATTTTTTCAAACGGGAATTCAAACGCTGAATTAAAAATAACTACATATATAATAAAATAATAATAACCGCGGGTAAAATGTGTTTAAATAAATAAATAAATAAATAAAATAATAAATAAATAAATAATAAAAATAATAACAAGAGGTAATAAAAAGAATAATGATAATAATAATATTAAAAATATATAATAAAAATAAGACATAAAAATATATAATAACGGAAAAAATTCAATAATAATATCAAAAATTTATAATAAAAAATTAAACATAAAAATATATGAAAACGGAAAAAATTCTATGAAAAATAAAAGAGGAAGTAAATAGTGATAAAAACAAATTCTAATAAAGGATGTTACATATTTTTCATTCAAAAAACTCGGAAATTGAGATAATCTATTTCCCCGTATATGTTATTGTGAAGAATCTGTCAAAAATAATATAGAAAAAAAAATTTGAAATCCTGTGCTTGCATGAGTGTGTGTGTGAGTCAAATATAAATTTTTAAAATGTTCTGTCATATACAGCTGTGAACATCCAATGCTTTCAACCTACTGTGCGACTAAGATTTTTTTTTCCCACCATTTTACGCTAAATTTATACGTCGGATGCACATTGCAACGAAAATAGATATAATCTGTCACTTTTTAAACCATCAAGTAGACAAATATTACAAAAAAAAGAAAAAAAAATTGGAAAATTAGAAAGAAAAAACCGACTATGGAAAAATATAAAGAATTTAATTTCTTATGGTAATTTTTTTAAATTCACAGTAGTAGAAGTAAATTACAGTCGGAGAAATTTTTTCCGAAAGGTAAAATTAAAAATATTTGAAAATATTTTAAATATTTGAATATTGAATATTTGAAAATTCAGTAATATAGTAAAGACAATTTTAGTCCGACAATTAGACAACTAATTTGAAAGTAACTAGGCAACTAGTAGTGAAAGATAGTTCGAGTCAGACAGAAAATTGCAAATTTTTAAACTTTTAGTAAATAAGCAGTAATAGAATTATTCTATATATAAAGAACAATTTTTTCCATTTTTCTTCTTTTTAAATTAAATGACAAATATTCGGTTAGAACTCGACTCTAAACGAAAAGCATATATATGAAAGAATAATAAAAGAGAATAATCCATGGAACGTATATACATATAATATACAAAATAAGACTTGTAATTTTCTGAAATTTTACTCGCTACTTTCTCTGAATTGATAATCAGAAGAAATAAGTCTGAGAGGAACATTTGCATCTCATTTTCTATTTATAGAATTCTTTTCGAGACCAAAATGCAAAGGTGTCTCAAGTAGGTGCATATATACAGAAACTTGAGAAATTCTTTTTTAACATTTGAAACTATATATATATATATGTATAGGAAAATTGTGTACTGTAAGTTTTAACCCTTTTCCAATAAGAGAAGATTCACATTTGTATATATAATATATATCCAGCTTGTCAATTTGAAAGAAAATTTTCCAATTTCAGAATTTAATTCAAAACATTTTTCAATTTTCATTTTTAATTTAAAATTTTTCAAATTTAATTTAAAATTTTTCAAATTTAATTTCAAATTTTTCAAATTTAATTTCAAATTTTTCAATTTTAATTTTAAAAATTTTAATTAAAAATTTTTTAATTCGAAATTTTTCAATTAAAATTTTTTTTTGTGTGAAAATTTTTGCAATTTGTTGAAAGAACATTGGTGTCAACCGAACTATAAAGTTATTTGATCGGAAAGGTCCGCAGTGCAACATAAAGTGAAGAGTATAGTTGTAGGTCACCATATACGGTGAATGGGGAGAGATGTGCACAAATCGTGCAGTAGATTAATGCGGTTTTGGTCAGCCGACTAGGTGAGAGAGAGCGGATGCTACGACCCGCTGAAGCAGCACGTTTCATAGTGCTTTAAACGAATGAAACCGATACTCCCAGAGAAAATTTCAAAACTTCCACTCTAAAGTCGACGATAGGTGATTTTCTATTTTTATCCAAAAAAAAAAAAAAATTATTTTCTCCCTTCCTTTTTTTTCCCAAATAAAATCCATTAGAGAAATTTATTTCAATCCTTTTGGAAGAAATTTGATAACCAAATTCGAAAAAAAGTGTCTAAGAAATTTTTTTCACATACTAAATAAAGAATAACAGGAAAATCTCAAGTCTGACTAAAAAACTCTCTTACTACTTGATCAAAAAGAAATTACAAAAAATTCAAAAAATTCTCCTAACTGTAAAAAATAAAAATAAACCATTTTTAGTACACAGAAAAAAATATAAAGTAACTTTTACTATTTACAAAGTAAATTCTAAACTGTCGGAAATTTCAGCGAAGATTTTAATTTTTAATAAAATTAGAATAAAATTTACTTTGGAAATGGTAAAACAATGACAGAAATGAACTAGTAAAATAATTTATTCTAACCCAATTGTCAGGAGGGAATTAATTTTTTTTCTAGGTCTACGTTTGTACAATTATTGCCACATGTCAAACACATAATAGACATATTATCCGAAAGGCAAAATTACATCGAAATTATACAAAATTATTCTAAATTGCCTCATTATCTTCAAGTCTGCAATTAAACTACCCTATTAAAAATTTAAAAAAAAATTATATAATTCGATAAAAATGATTAATGATGTAAACTGTATTAGATAATTAATTTTGCATATATGCAAATTATAATCGACTACTATATAAATGTACCACATAATTTTTCCGTTATATTACAAATCAAGTCGAGTATTTTAATCCTCAAATACAAGAATCACGTTCAGAAAAAAAAATGTCAAATTTATTCTTTCTCTTATTTATTGCAACGCTTTCAATATTTTCTTATTCGACCGATGCTCAATGTTGCCACGGCAGGCAAGTGTGGTTCAAATCAAGAGATGAGAACTGCGATTATTTTAATGCAGAAACTGATTATTATAATCCAGACAATGAACCAAATATTATTGAGGACAAAAAAAGATGTCACATGCTTATGTGTAACGATGGACGAGCAGCCGATGGATATTTTTGTGGCAAAGGACAATGTAATTGGTTCGGTTGCAAATGTAAAGGTGGTTGCAAAAACGGATCATTTGTTCAACAATTTAAAAGAATACACGGAAATTCTGTATACGATGTAAGCACTGAATAAACAATTTTTCAATAAAACAATCTTCTTAAAAAAATCAACAACAAAATATTTTCAATTTTTCTCATTAAAATTTCTCTAAAAAAAAAACTCAAATAACTTCCAAAATTTGAAAAAACAAAATAACTTCCAAATAAGAAAAAACAAAATATATGAAAATAAACGTACACTGAAAAAAAATTTATTTGATTCAAATAACCGATTGCTTGTCTATTATCAAATAAATATTTATTTGTATCAAATAAATTTTATTTGAGTCAATTAAATGGTATTTGAGTCAATTAAATGGTATTTGACTCAAATACAACAGAAATTATTATTTCACTTACAACTTTGTTTGAATGCAATAAAAATTATTTGGTTCAAGTAAATATTTATTTGATAATAGACAAGTAATTCATTATTTGATTCAAATAAATTTTTTTTCCAGTGTATATTTGAATGTGAGATTTGAATAACTCTTGAGGATATAGACTTAACAATGTATCCCTATTAGACAATGTAATTATATTTTGTGACACCTTTGAGAAGGAATAGAGAGAGAGAGAGAGGGGGGGGGGGGCAATATTTGTCTGTAAATGTATGCATGTGGCAAACACACAGTAATACTGTCGTAAACAGTTAGCATTTGAACGTAAACTTAACAGGAATTGTGCTCAAAAGCAAACCTGTTCTGAAACAGTGAAACCTAGACCACGTTATTGAAATTCCGACAGCTGTAACAATATCTCAAATGTTACAAACAAAACAATTATTACACTGGGTCTCTACTTCTCGTTACGCGAAACATAATTAACGTACTTTGCGTATCTTCAACACACTTCTCTCTCTCTCTTTTTTTCTCTCTCTCTCTCCTATTTATGAACAGTAAATTTTAATTAACTTTATTAACATTTATTCATTTTCAAGAAAATTTCCCCCTTTTACTGTATTTTACATAAGTCATAATTAACTTTATTAGCATTTATTCATTTCAAGAAAATTTCCCCCTTTTACTGTCTTTTACATAAGTCATTTAATATACTGAAGAAGAAATGCATCGAATTTTTTATAAATGCCTTTAAAAATTATTACAAAAACATTCATTAAATTTCAACAACAACAAAAAATATGTTACAGTGAAAAAAAGGACAAAATTATTTATAAATATTGTCTCTAATGGAAATTTATAAAAATTAATGCTAAATCTACAATTTATAATCTATAATTTATTAATTTATAATCTATAATTTATAATTCGTTTAAACGAATTTAAGTAAAATTCGAATTTTTCCACGCAAATTCTTTTATTTAAGAAAATAATTGATATTCCTTTCTTGAAAAATGTTTTTCAAAAAAAATATCAAAAAATGTTAATTAAAACAAAAAGAATCGATTATTTTGTTCTAAAATGTAATCATATTCAAATGAAAAATTATCCGTATTCTAAAAATCAAATTTATAATTTTCATTTCAATATAAAAAGACAATTTTATCAAACACAAATGAATTATTGTGGCGATTTGCATATTTTCGAAATAATATAAAGAATTCAATTATTTATTATTCAATTATTGACAAAAAAATATTTTACAAATAGAAAAATAAAATCTAAAATATGAATTACAAATGACTTGATCAATTGTAATTTTCTAAACAAAAAAATTTCTTTCACTAACTCTCAATTGTAAATTTCTTATTTCTTTCAAATGTTTCAAAAAAAAAAATTCTCTATTATTTAATTCTACAAACACTATGTATATAAATACCACAATTTTTCATTTTAATAAATGAGTCAGAGTAAAAAATTTGCTTCAATAACATGCAATACTTAAAGAAAAGTGTAAAAATATTAAATTTATCCGTACTATTATTTGTGACGATATTTTCCATACTTCCATGTTCAATTATTGCGGAATGTTGCTACAAGCAATTAATACGCTTTACAATGTCAGACAAGAGTTTAAGTTGTGATGATTTTGATGGAAATATTGCCAGTTCAAATTTTGGCGAACTCATCAATCCAAATAATGACATTTACTTGGAAAAAATTAAAAAAGGAAAATGTGAAATTAAAGTCTGTGGCGATGGTAAACCAGTAATTGAAGGTAACTATTGTGGTAATGGACCTTGCAATATATTTGGCTGCAATTGCGACAATGGTTGCATTCAAGGAGAAACACTTAAAAATTTTCGAGCAATTCATGGAAATAATGTCCACAACGTGTACTATCCTAAATAAACAATTTAAATTATATTAAATAAAAAAAGGAAAGTAAATATTTAAATAGGTTTA
>JUFY01035987.1:2302-14766 GCA_001855655.1 Leptopilina clavipes
AGACTTGAAGGCGTGGTCTATACCCTCTTAGGAGTTTCTTTAATTGATTCAGGTAATAGAATAACCATACTTATCGAGGAGAGGGGCGATTTGTGGAACCCCGGGAGGGGAAGAAAAAGGGAACTTCTCGCAGTCTACATTATAACATGTTAAAATCAAGACAGTGTAAAATTTTTGTGTTAAAATAAACGGACTTAAAATTAAATTGAAAGTGGTTTCTTGTTTTAACAGCGACTTACTAGGTTTTTACTTTGGACAGCCGATTTTTCAATTCATAATATTTTATAAAAACCTAGTAAGTCGCATTTTGCCATAAGGGCGAAAGTCGAATAACAAAGCCAAGGGACGCTCGCCCTTATGGAAAATGCGACTCACTAGGTTTTTACTTTGGACAGCAGAAATGTCCACTGCAAAAAATAAAATGTAATGTAAAAAATAAAATTTTGTAATTTTCTGTTGAACAATTAGACGCCACAAGGGGGAATTTATTTGAACAAGGAAAAACAGAGTGCCGTAGGAAAAAGTTCTCTCCAGGACATTGTCAAAAATCCGGCAAAGGGTCGGTAGAGCGCGACATCACGCCGCACTTATCCACTTTGGCTATATCTCGCTCCTTCTAAGAACGATAATTTATTTTCTTTGCAATGCGACCGTCAGTACAATGCGAGAGTTAAAATATGACTCGACCTTTATAACCTGCACCCATACACGATTCTCGCTGGGGAATCGTTCTCTCTCAAACATTCAAACTCTCGAAAATACATTGTACGTACGCGCGTGTATGTATATATATATACATATATATATAGAAACGAATACAAAGGTCTTTGGGCACAGAAGTCGCGAAACTTTTCAAGATCTTTCAACCGCAGGCATCTCCTTTTAAAGTGTACCCGGTGGAATTGTTCAACGGGGAGCCCTACCTTCCGCCACTCCAAAAGTCCTTTCCGCTTGGCACATTACTTGGTCAAAAACTTATACAGACTTTCTGTGCTTGGCCTATTAATGCCGGCCAATGCCACTCAGTAAAAGATATGGTTTAGTGATGCGCTAACTTTTCGCAGAAACTATTCTTGACCAAATTACACTTTGGGGGGAGGGGGGCAAAACTTTTCTTAACCATTTTCCAACTTCTTCTTAAGCCATTACGTACTATGTGACAAAAGTGTTGGTAAGGAACTAAAAAACTGATTACAGTGGAAACTCTCTATAACGTAAATATCTCAATTTTGTTGGTTTTATTAAAAATAAAAACTCTTTTGGACGAAACATTTACTCACTATAACGAAATTAAATTATAATTTCTCTTAATGAAAATACTTTTTTTCCCAACATTTTTTTATCTGTTTATTTCTATTTATTATTATTGTTAGATAATTTTTGATGGTAGGTAGGTAGATAAGAATGTGTTTCTTTGAAAAAAAGTTTAGTCACAACAGTTAGAAGATCCTGCAATATTTACTACAGAACAATTTTTTCACGGAGCCAAATTATAATTAATAAAAATTTATTCACAAACAAGTGAATAAATTTTTCTTTTTAACATCCAATTGTTTAACAATAATTATTTTGAGCAAATTATTAATAAAAGATAAATTTTTCAAAAAACTTTTAACGGTAAAATTATAAAGTCTATTGAATATTAGAAAAACATTTTTTTATATTTCTTTATTAATTATTCATAACATTTGTCAATTTACGTACTACCAAGACTCATCACTCTTATTTTTATATAGCAAGAAAGTCTTGCAATTATTAAGATTTTATCTTTAATTGTTGTATGTTAAAAAATGATGTATTGAACTAATGTAACGATTAATTAATTTGTTTAAACAATTTTATATTGCTTATTCACACAGAGAGTGGAATATTTCTATAAATTAAAGTTCATTTTCGAAATTTTTAATACTATTCAGTACTAAATCAATAAATGAACTAAGAAATTGAGATAAATTGAGTTAACTATTATTTTAAATTGTTTAAATAAATAACTGTTGTTATTTACTATTTTGTTCATAGTAAAGCTTGAATAATTTTTCAATTTATCAAACTAAACGTATAAAAATTAAATATAAAATTATTACTTCAACAATTGTTTAAACAAATTTTTATTGTTATTAATTTGAATAATTGTTTTAATACCTACTCTTAAAAACAGGCAGTTTTTTTGCCAACTTTTCAATTTTCAAGTAGGTATCATAGTAGGCAAAAATAAAAAATGAAGTAGTTAATATTTGAACAAATGTTTAAACAAATTATTATTGTTATTTGTTATAATTATTTACACAGCGTTTTGTGTTTTTTAGTTTTTTTTTTAAATAATAAGAAATAAAAATTCAATGTGAAATTTGATTAGTTTCTTATTCACTCCATGTAACGATATAGAAATTACTCGGTCCTTTGAATTTCGTTACAAAGAGTTCTCACTGTAGGTACATAGAAATGTAAAATTTAAAATAATAAAATTAAAATTACATCAAAATTGAAGAATTTTGATGTAAAGAATCTATTTTTTTTTAATTCTCGATAATTGAATTTTTTTGTCGTTGTCGTTGTCATTGTCCCAATTGTCTTGATTATTAAACAAAAATTTATTTTTGTTTTGGAAAAATTTTATTCAATGCAAATGTTCTATGAACGAAAGAAAATTCCCATTTTAGAGGTAATACGAGATTCGAGAAAAACATAAACATTCCATTTTTAATTGTGTGTTCGTTTTTATCCTAGGGAAATTTGAATTTAAAATTAAGAACTGAATTATTTACTTGCTAGTCGCTTCTTTTTTTTATATTTAAATTATGTGCAACTGAAATTATTATTTCCCGTGGAAAAATATCTACCACTAAACGAGAGATATTGATGTTTTCATTTATATTCAATTAAAATCTGTTTCAAATATGTGCATCCAAATTTTTATTCTTTTTCTCTAAAGTTTACATTAACATTGTACCTACAATTAAGAAATGTATACATTTACCTACGTTACAAAATGCTTTTATTGAAAAAAGAATTTTACAATAACGTGTGGAATAAATTGTTAGTACACTAACTAGAGTGAAAGAAAAATGCATTTGATTCAAATAACCGATTACTTGTCTACAATGTAAATATTTCATTGAATCAAATAATTTTTATTTGAATCAAATAAACTATAATTTCTCTATAGAGAAATTATTGATACAATTATAGTTTATGAAATTTTGAAATGAAACATACGTTACCAAATAATTTTTAATTGACTCAAAATTTATTTACAGTGATTATTTATTTGACAATAATCAAGTATTTCATTTTATTTGAATGAAATAAATTTTTTTCCCAGTGTGAATGTAAGTAGAGATTTGGAATATTTCAAAATTAAACTGATGAGTGATTAATAAAGTTTTTTTTTACCAGCGAGCAAAGTATAATCTTGTTAATATAGATTTCCCATGTGTTAATGTAATTAAATGTCTTTGGGTTACCAGCGTGTCTGACTTTCGCATTAAGAAAATGAGGTTTCCCAAATATTCCGGTTTCTCAGCGTGTCTGACTTTCGCATTAAGAAAATGAGGTTTCCCAAATATTCCGGTTTCTCATCTTGTCCTAATATTACCTTATGTCTACATTATTTAGTGACACCACATGATGTTGTTTGAAAACAATGTTAACTCCCAGAAGCGTTGGGTGTAATTAGGGGTTTAGTTTAACTCTGTATTTTGCGCATGAGTTAACGATGGACAAATAAATTGGTTTTGGCTAAACTAAACACAAGTTTCCTGGCATCCCTCACCACTTATGGAAAAAAACAGGGAGAGAGAGAGAGAAAGAGAGAGAGAGAGAGAGAGAAAAACACTAAAGAATTAATAACAAAATAATTGTTTTTTTAAACGATAATTTAATTTATTTTTCAAATTGGAAAAATGGATAAGAATTATTTAATTTTTTAATCCATTGGCACAATTATATATATATAAATATGGAATAAGAGAGAGAGAGAGAGAGAGAGGGGAATAATAGTATATATATATATTTTATAATTGTCTATTCTATCGCATGGACGGAAGAGGATTAAACTCGATTGTCGACGGAATGCCAAATTTGTCATTGGATGAGTTAGTTCATATAAGCAACACACTCGCGCAATTCAAAATTGAATAAATATCGATGTGTCTATTCAATCCGCAGTTCCGGGTTTTCTCGCATCGACACCAACTGTTTTTTTTTCTACCTCTAGCAGACATGTGAAAAAAAAATTTTCCTTTTTTTAATTTTGCTTATTCACCAATTTTAAACGACTGGTTCATTGTATCAAATTCAATCAATAAAATTGGGACAATTTCATTTGTGGAAATATTGTGCATTTCATTTTGAAATTCATGAAATTTTCCGCGCGCGAGTCTATTCTTTATGTTTTTCAAATAAATGCACGTCATTTTTATTTAAAATTTCTTGAAACTAAAATGACATTATTATTATTATTATTATTATTAATAATAATAATATTATTATTATTATTATTAATTAATTATTATTATAATATTAATATTAATAATAATAATAATAATAATAATAATTATTATTATTATTATTATTATTATTATTATTTTTGCTTTGAATTTCTTTTGTAGAATGGGAATCTAAAGGAGTACGTGGAAAAATTATTCCGTATTTACGGAAAAAACAATTTAATTTTCAGTATTTTTTAGTAATAAAATATTGAATCTTTAATAAAAAAATTTCTTTTCGTGAAATACGTTCTTTTCGGAAACGTATCTAAAAAAATTGCACGTCTACAATTACAGAAAGCAATTTTGTTTTTTGGTTTTTTTTTGTGCCAACAATTTAAAGCGATTCAAGGGACTAGATTTCGAAAAGAAAAAAAAAATATTGCAGATACGAGTTTGATCGCAGGAATTGCTTTGGATGGTTTCCTATTTGCTGGTGTGTCTATTCGAGTCTGGATTAAGAACTCGTCCAAACTTTTTTAATCCCCCTTGCGGAGAGTTAAGATACCTTGCACGGCTTACATGCTTAACCAGATTTGCCCGGAGAACGGTTGCGGTTATCGGTGGCGTGAACCAAAGAAGGAATTGGGGTTAATAAAATTGGAAGACACGTTCATAGTGTATAGAGTTGGTTTTCGAAACCAACAGCAATGTGGATTCAGTTAACGATATAGCAATGTTAAGGATTTGAATAATGTCATGCTTTGCTTTCTCTAAGCCGCATGCTGGAAAATTGTGATTCCCTCCCTCTCTCTCTCTCTCTCTCTCGCTCAACCTCTTCATGCCCCATTCAAAACGAAAGCACTCACGAATCAATGGACGAATTCACAACCTCAAATTTGTGGTTTCCGCCGTTTTCACAATCATAGGAACAAAGGTTTCTCACTATATACTTTATCGGCCATTATGATAGAGCTTTAGTTTATACCCACAAAATAATTTGATTTAGTTCATGGAGCACACTTTGAAATGATAATTTATTACCCCTGTATTTATAAGTAGGAAACTTTAAATTGTTCAATTAGTCATTAATCATACAAATCCAAATATTCAATTTATTCCAACGACGAATTATTCAGAAATTATTTTTATTTCTCTGCGAAATAATTTGTTTCTTTTTTTTTAATTTTACAATTTACACCAGCCAGAAAAAATTTCATTTGCATCAAATTTTATGTGCATCAAATATAATTTATATCAAATATAATTTAATTACATGAAAGTCTATTAACTTATTAATTTGTTTCAATTTCAAATAAAAATTTTATTTATCTAGCACAAAAGAAAAAATTTTTGTGTCAAAAATAAAATTTATTAATTAGTAACATTTATTTGAAAGAAATAAATCGGTTAGTTGATAGGCAAATATAATATCTTTTTGTGGGTGAAAAGAGGTAAATTTTTGTAATTAAAATTTTTATCTATTTGAATAAATTTGGAATAAATTTCAACTGTTAGTTACTATATTTGTTTTAAATGTTTCAAGTCTTTTAATTAATAAAAGAAAGGGGGGAAAACAAGTCATGACTTTCAAGGGTCTTTCTCTCTGTATGAGCATAATCAAGATTGTATATTTCTCATCTTGACAACAAATTCCATACAGCTATAAGCTACTTTTAGCCAAGTTCGTTGTATAGATAATCTTTGAATGGGATGATTGTTCATAAGTAACGGTGAATTAAAGCATGTTTATGCATCCGGAATGTGAATCTGTTTATATATATATGAGTCGTGATGATGAATGATAAGTGAGAAACAAAAGCAACTATACTTGAAATTATACTTATATATCACGAAAACATGACATTCATGAACACTTGTAGAAATACTAAATTTATATCGCGTCTCTTCTAGTAAATCCATTCATTCAACAAAATTATACATTTCTCTCTAAAATTTCTCATCAAAATACCCCGAGTATCATTTTATCAACATAAATTTTGAAGGGGGCAAGGAGATTCCAATTATAGAATTGCTTTATATAAAGCTCGAAGAATTTCCGATAAATTAAAGTTTGATTATCGCACTGAATTATTGAGGAGAAACGAGCAGCGATTTATTTCTTCTAATGAGGGAATAATAAGAATTTATTCTTATTAAAGAGGGCAAACGCAAGATATAATATTTTGTCATTGATTTGTAATTTTCCATTTTTTAGAAATAATGATACACTCATTTATTATTTATTATATATTATTTATTATTATCATGTATTATTTATTATTTATTTATTATTTATTTTTAAATAATAAATAACGTTTATTATTTATTTTTAAATAATAAATAATGTTTATTATTTATTTTTAAATAATAAATAATTGTTATTATTAAATTTTAATTTTAATTTAATCTATTTTTCTTAAAATAATTATTTTAAAATTAAAATAATTTTATTTCGGTTCGTAACAATTTATTATTTATTATTATTTATTTATTATTTATTTTTTTATTACCTATTATTTGGGGAGGTATCAATTGCTCACAATTCAACTCTATACAGGAAAACTGCATACATAAAAATGCACAAAGGAAAACTGTGTACAAACAATTTTAAATTGTTTGTAAATAATTTTATTTTTTAAATTTGTATGTTAAATTGTGGGCAATTGATACCGCCCCTATTGTTTAATATTTATTATTATATTATTTATTATTCATTATTTATTATTCACTACAATAATCTTAATTTATTATTTGTTAAGTACTATTAATTATAATATTAAATATTATTATTTACATTAATATTTATATTGTTTAATATATTATTAAATAATTGTAAATATTATTAATGGCACCAGTTTCCTGACGCATTTTTTGCACTTTTCTAATAATATTATTATTGCTTTCCAATAATATTGTTGATAGTGTCACGTCTGTGTGACATATTTAATAACAATTAGATCAATTATAAATTATAAAATAAAAATACTTAGAATATAATTTATTATATTAATAATAAATTATATATTTATTATATTTTATATCACATGATATTTTTTTGCAATAAATGAAATAGATCACAAAATAGAAAAATTATATTCTAATCAGACAAAGTGGGAATTTTTTCTCTTAAGAAATATGCAAAGTGTCTTGAGAAAGGATTAAACCGTAGAGTCAGTATATTGGAAAATTGGATTATTTGTCACCAATTGCCATAGATATATTTTTTTATGAAAATAAAAGAATATCCCATAAGCCAATTGATGTTCAACATAGTGATGAAATCAGCAGGGAATTGCAATCCTCTCTCTCTGTCTCCCTCGTTCAATATATCAAAAGCAATATATATATTTTTCTCTTCTTTTACAGTAAATCGAAATCGTTAATCAAGTTGTGAGGCAAAATGCTGCGCGGAATGAAAAATGACATTTGCCCGGGATGAGATCCAACATACAAAGAGGTGATAGAGCGGGAATCAGAGGGCGACGATTCGACGGGAAGAAGAAGAAGAAGGGAAAAGTGCGAAAGATGTGGCAGGAAACTCGTGGCATTAACTTTTTTTTTCGTTTTTTGTTAAGACTCCCGCGATCACGTCTGGCAAGAAAGTAGTCGTCAATGAAAGGTTGTGTGTGCTGCTCGTGCGCGATATGCCGTTAATGGAAGGAGTCTTATCTGATGAAGGGTAGTTAACCACTTTAGATTCCCTCTCTCTCTCTTTTGCCCCAAACCCGACGGAGATCTTCATACAAAACCATCTCAGAGAGGAGAAATAATTAGGTCCGCTATTCTCTCATCGGCAAACTTTTTTTTGTTAACTTTTTTTTCCATATCAAAAGTTATTCTTATTATTTAGTGAGCATGAATATATTAATTACAGGAGAAAGAAGAGAGGAAAAAATTATGATTCAAAAATTTTATAATAATAAGAATCATTTTTTTCTTTTTTCAATTTTAGCTACTGCATAGAAATAACCGCCCTCGAAAATAGACAGCACATAAAAGAATGAAACAATGCGGACGTTCAATAAAGGAAAATCCATTGTTTAAATATTTAAAAGCACTATTTATATCCTTATTATCGCATTATCTCGGAAATACACGTTTTTCATTTAGTGATAAATTAATTTTCCCCACATAAATAATAATGAAATGTTGATTATATTTTTCACGATGTGATTTAAATCACGAATGACGGTATGTTCCATAATATACAAAATTAAATTAAATGAAATCATAAATAATTATTAATTTCATTTATTCATTATCATATATTGCGTAACTACTAATTATTTTCCAGAAAAATTTCTTTTTACTCTAAAATATAAAAAGTAAATTTCAACAGTATTGTTATATGCCAAATGTGAAAAATAATTATCAATTTCGTTTGTATTTTCATTTTATCTGATAATATATATAAATTCTCATTGTGATTATGATTATTAATTTCAATACGTTGAAATCATATTAAGTCAATAATTTTCATGCAGGGTACTCAAATTTTAATCTTTCAACAATTGGCATTAATTGGAGAATTTCTGCGAAATTAAAAATTTTTCGTTATATTTTATAATATTATTTTTACGAAGCATTCTATTCAATTTATCAGTTCACGTATTTTTTTTTTAAACACAGGAGGTGTGAAAATCTTTTTCTGGATTATTTTTATATTTATCAATAATTGCATTTATGAAAATTATAATTTTGACCTAAAAGTGGGTAATAAATGCAATTTTCCCCTTTGGTGGATAAAATATTTTTTATATTTATTAATTAATTATCTTTAGTCCAATTTTGTTGTTAATTGAAATGAATGGAAAATTTCGCCTTCTGGATACAATTGTATAGAATTTACACCCTAGGGTAGTAAATTTGTCAAATATGTATTAAGCGCAGGAGGTGATGATTTTAGATTCTGTTTGATTTTGAGTTACACTTCTGTCATGCATTTTGCGATAGTTGAAAACGCAGATTCAACTCTCAGTGTGTGGAACACGGTGCCGAGTAAACGAGCCTCTTCATTATCATGTTTGATCGAGTAATGCCCGATACCGATGGTTCGGTAAACGTTGGTCCATCAAGCTTCTCTATTCAACCCCTTGAGGGTTCATTTCCTGATTTTTAACACGTCATACGCCATTGTCCGTTTAGAGAAATAAATCAATGAAAATGCCAACGAAAGTGCTTTTACGTACGCTTTATAGTAAATTTTCACACCTAAAACATCTCAATTGACAAATATTTGCTTTTAGCAAAAACCGCACTATTTTTAATATATACATTATTTTCCATATAATCAATAATCTAATTGAAATATTTCATTTCCCATTTTTTTTCTTCCAAAAAGCGTATTTATTATTTAAAAAAAGAATTTACAGATTAAATCAGATTTACTTTATATGAAAATTTTTTTTAAGGCGAACAATGAACTATCGATAATTACGCGATTGGAAATTTATTATATAGAGAAAATCAACAGGAGTATTTCATTGTTATTTATATTTTAACCAATTAAAAAAGAAGCTTTTTGAAATAAAATAAAATTCTTTTAATGGACATTGAAAGGGAAGATAAAAATTTATTAACAAAAGAAATGAGACAATGAGAGGGGCAAAATATATTGTAAATTTTATGAATTGTTTTCCATTTTTGTATAAGAGTAAAGAAGATTTTTAGCATTTTTGGAAAAAATTTTAAATTAAGAGCAAGAGGGAAATATTTTCATAAAAATATATTTGATATAATGCAGGTAATTTTTTTTCGCGAAGAAAGGAAGGAAAAAAAAGTGTTCCTCTCAAGACGTACTTTGCCTCTTTTCAATTTGTCTTTGTTCAAAAAAAAAAAAAAAGTTTTTCGTCATTCCACCTCAATAAACTGTCTCCAATAAAGTTAATAGAATCTTCGCTTTACGCTTCGACTCCAGTGCAGTGAAACTTTCAACCAAGTGCATTCAGTTAGAACTGATTTCCATCACTATTCGATATTTGTCATATGCAAGTAGAATAATTTTCAAATGTTTATAGTTCTTGAAGTGGAAGAACTGAATTGTAAATGTCATTTGATCTGTTCTTTCGATCGTTTTCAAATATTATTGTCTCTGCATTCATTGTTTCTTAACTTTTCGATTTTTCAACAATATATTGTAAAATAATTTTTTAATTTTCAAAAAAAAAAAAAAAGTTCTTTTTATTCCCCTTTGAAGTAGATTAATTAACAGTGTAATTAAATAAATGGTAAAAAAAATTCATTGTTAGTGAAATATTAATTTTTATCGAAATAGTAAATGAATTATCCGCATTTATTGACGTTATTTCCCTTTGTGTTTTTCATTTATAAACGGGAGAATGTACAATAGTTTGCAAGTTAAATTCTCAGGACAGTTATTTTCTGTTAGAATTATGATATACAACAAAGTTACTCGGAGCTTTTGTATATATGAAACAATGACAATGTAAAAGAAGGTGTCCTGCACATTCATTTGTAGAAGCGTAGTTCTAATTAACTAAATTATTATATTAAACTTACTCTATTTCATTGTGTGAAAAGAGTCTCATTAAGATTAAGTGCGTTGTTGGTACAATTTATAATTATAACTTTGAACTCCTTGCGCAATATTATTATCTCTTATTATCCTTTGAATTTGAAACTAAATTAAGCGTAAATTGAGTGCGTTTCCTTTACACTGAGTTAAATAAATTTGTCATTTAGAAAAAAAAAATGTTTTCATTTTTCCAAAAAAACATCTTTTCAAATACAATAAATATTTCTCTGTTTTAGAAACATTTTTCTAACATTTTTCTTTCTCTCATGTAAATTTCGAGAAAAAAAAATCCCCTCACCGAAATTAATTACAGATTAAAAACAAAGAGAATATTAATTCCATAAAAGTGCTTTTAATTAGAAAGACATATAATTTCATTCAATAAACTCAATTTTCAGGTAACAAATTTCCATGTATATTTTTTTTTTCCCCCAATTATCAAAGTTGCTTTTAAACAATTTTAATCGACCTAGAAATATTTTAATGAAAATTTCTCTCGAGCAATTTTAATTGAAATTTAAAGCAAAAAGACTTTAAGTAGATTAACATTGTTTATGTATATGTGTGTGTGTGTGTTGGTGAAACATAGTTTCGTGAAAGATAAGAAATAGCGCTCTTGAAGTTATACGAGAGGATGAAAGACATATTTCATCGTTGCTGGTATTTTTGAAATATATATTATATATTGTTATTTACATTGTCCGTAATGCTTAAACAATGGTTTACGACATATTCTGCATATATATTGTATAATATCATGGGAAGATGCGCAAAGTGTCGTTTGACAATACTGTGTCGACATAAATGCCAAATACTATGTCCAAAGATTGTTGTTGTTGTCGTCCTCGAAATGCGCTAGTGAGATGATAGGCATCCATGGGATAATATAACTAACAACGATCTAATGGCTGCACTGGGGACGCTTATGAAACAAAGTGGTCGAACATTAACCCCCTGCTGCTTCTCCACTACGAACGAGTTCAGTTAACATTTGATCTTCCAACTCAATCTTCAAGTGGAAAATACTTCAGAGTGCTCATGAATCAAAATTCACAAGTGCCTTTTTTATGCGATTAATGACACTGGGCGACTTATTTAACGAGATGGTCGGATACAGATTTATATATTCGCCCATCAAAACAATTTAGCGAATCAAAACAGAGGGGGGAGGGGGGTGATTGCATTAATTGCGACGACACTTAATTCCAGTGATTATGTTGTTAATCTATATTTTTATTTTCAAGTTTTCTGCACTAAGTCTCATGCGTCCTATACCTCGCTTGATTTGTTCAAATATTAACTATTTCATTTTTCATTTTTACCTGCTATGATACCTACTTGAAAATTGAAAAGTTGTCAAGAAACTATATTTTTAAAAGTAGATATTAAAAAAAAATTAAAATTAATAACAATAATAATTTGTTTAAACATTTGTTTAAATATCCACTATTTGATTTTTTATTTTTACCTGCTTGAAAATTGAAAAGTTTGCAAGAAAA